>KV908499.1:265207-267707 GCA_002005505.1 Botryococcus braunii
AGAGGAGAGGAGGGAGGGAGGAGAGAGGAGGGAGGGGGGGGGGGGGGGAGGGGGGGGGGGGGGGGGGAGGGGGGGGGAGAGAGGGAGAGAGAGAGAGAGGAGAGAGAGAGAGAGAGAGAGGAGAGAGAGAGAGAGAGAGAGGAGAGAGAGAGAGAGGAGAGAGAGAGAGAGAGAGAGAGAGAGATTGATTGCTGTTGAAGTAAGCTATGAAGCAAGATATTTTTCTGATTGGTGACTTCAAATGAGACATGCAGCGGCTGAGGTTGCCCTGCTGCTGCTGCGGATTGGCTCACAGGAGAACTTTTCTTGCGGTGTTAACACCGCAAGAAAAGCTCTCACTAAAGAGAGAAGGCAAATCAAAGGGGGGGGGGGAGGGGGCAAGAGAGAGAGAGAGGGGGTGGAGAGGGAGGGAGGGAGCTCCCTCCCTCGAGGGAGGGATGGAGGGAGGGAGGGAGGGATGGAAGGAGGGAGGGAGGGAGGGAGGGAGGGGGAGAGAGAACTGGGAGATCATGGAGTTCTCTCTTTTATACTTGGAGGAATGCAGGGCTACAGCCCGTGTTAAAATATGTGGGTTCAACAAGAAACATGTCCCACTGAACATTGCTGCAATTAAAAAAAGGGTGGGTTGAAGGCTGCAGAGAGTGGGAAAAATAGGAAGGCAGGGGATGCATAGTATGTCACTGTTGCTCGTGCCTTGCGTTCAAGGGTACTGCATTGCAGTATACCTGTTCTGACAGTAGTGGCACTCGATTGGTTAGGATCTTCAAGGGACGGGATGCTCAAGAGGTCAAGCTAGGATGTTTATCTCCCTTTAACCTGGTGGGAGTCCAGACTGACAGCACTCATGCAAGTGCCAAGGTCCTTGCCCCAGGCAGTTCACTTGGGAGTGGTGCAAGTCTGCACCAATGTAATCATTTAGAACATCCCTGATTTTGAAGCATCGCCAACCCCCCCTGTCTCTCCCCCCCCACCCCCCCCCCCCCCTCTCTCTCTCTCTCTCTCTCTCTCTCTCTCTCTCTCTCTCTCTCTCTCTCTCTCTCTCTCTCTCTCTCTCTCTCTCTCTCTCTCTCTCTCTCTCTCTCAGTCTGTCTCTGCGTGCTTGCGTGGAGGGCCCGTACGCCCGCTCCAGACTGGTTTACTGTCCATGTTGGGGTTTGCAGGCCCCACAATCTATCTTACATCACTGCAGACATATAAATCAGATGTTGAGCTGGTACAGAGCTGCAGCAGCATTAATTACTCATAAGAAACTCAAAAATGTATCAAATCAACACTTGGGAACCGTATGGGAGGTATTTGGGCACTATTTGGGAGACATCAGTTTTTGGGATGGTTTTGGGAATCAGTATTTTTGGGGGCAGCTTGGGACACATCCCTTTTTGGGAGGTTCATGGGAACCAATATGGGACGCGATTGGGAAATCAAGGATTTTGGGACCTGCTTGGGGGCCAACTTTGGGATGCTGTTGGGATACTGTATTCTTGGGAGGGTTTTGGGACTCACTTATCTTGGGAGCAGCTTGGGACACATCGTTTTTGGGAGGTTGATGGGAATTAATATGGGACACGTTTGGGATATCATGGATTTTGGGACCTGCTTGGGGGGCATTTTTGGGAACCTGTTGGGATCCTGTATTTTTGGGAGTCTGATGGGAAATTTTTTTGGGAATAGTTTGGGAACGCGGGGTTTTTGGGACCTGCTTGGGATCCGATTTTGGGACATGTTTGGGACATCCGAGATTTTGGGACTTTTTTTGGGAACCCCTGGGACCCTTTTGGGACCTCTTTGGGACAAAATCCTTTCCACCTTAAGGTATACCCTGTACTTCCCAGAAGGTATACCCTGTACTTCCCAGAAGGTACACCCTGTACTTCCCAGAAGGTATACCCTGTAGTTTCCAGAAGGTACACCCTGTAGTTCCCAGAAGGTATACCCTGTACTTCCCAGAAGGTATACCCTGTACTTCCCAGAAGGTATACCCTGTACTTCCCAGAAGGTATACCCTGTACTTCCCAGAAGGTACACCCTGTAGTTCCCAGAAGGTATACCCTATACTTCCCAGAAGGTATACCCTGTACTTCCCAGAAGGTATACCCTGTACTTCCCACAAGGTATACCCTGTAGTTCCCAGAAGTACCCTGTAGTTCCCAGAAGGTACACCCTGTACTTCCCTGAAGGTATACACTGTAGTTCCCTGAAGGTATACCCTGTACTTCCCTGAAGGTACACCCTGTACTTCCCTGAAGGTACACCCTGTAGTTCCCAGAAGGTGTACCCTGTAGTTCCCAGAAGGTATACCCTGTACTTCCCTGAAGGTATACACTGTAGTTCCCAGAAGGTACACCCTGTACTTCCTTGAAGGTATACAATGTACTTCCCTGAAGGTACACCCTGTACTTCCCTGAAGGTACACCCTGTACTTCCCAGAAGGTATACCCTGTACTTCCCACAAGGTATACCCTGCACTTCCCTGAAGGTACACCCTGTAGTTCCCAGAAGG
>KV908499.1:272707-300207 GCA_002005505.1 Botryococcus braunii
GTGTGTGCGCGCGCGCGTGTGTGTGTGTGTGTGTGTGTGTGTGGTGTGTGTGTGTGTGTGCGCGTGTGTGTGTGTGTGTGTGCGTGTGTGTGTGTGTGTGCGTGTGTGTGTGTGTGTGTGTGTGTGTGTGTGTGTGCGTGTGTGTGTGTGTGTGTGTGTGTGTGTGTCCCCGAGAGGTTTCTGTGCTTCCACAACATCTTTAAGTTGTTAGCATCAACTACGAAGGTTTGCCAGAAAAGTTTTGTTGCCTGATGGGGCTTCCCCCGAAGTGCTGCATTGCAGACACAGAAGGTCTCAGTGGAAACCAAGTCAAGTACTGGGATTTGTGTGGGTACCCCAAGGGTAGTAGACGGATCTCAATGAGGATTAGGGTTTAGGGTTTTGAGTAATGAGGATTTTAGCATCAACACACCAGGATGGGTCATGCGTAACAGAAACAAGATTGTTTGAAGAAAAGGAGAGGTGCCACTATTGACTGTCCTCTTCGTCAAACACTCTTATTTCTGTTGAGTCAACTTAAGATGGACGAGAGGGACAAGAGAGAGACCAAGAGCATGAGAGAGATCAAAACGATGAGAGAGATAAGAGTTGCACAGGTTCCTGTCAAACCAGGGGCAGGGGCTCTTTAAGAGGTGAGGCTCTCGCCCAGTCTTTTTTTTTTTTTTTTCTTTTTCTTTTTTAGGATTCAATAAAATAAAAAATAAAAAACAAATTGAAATAACGGCAGGTTATAGGAGGAAGGCTCCACCTCTCCGCAGGCTTTCCCAGAAAAGCAAGAAGAAAAGCAGGTTCTAGGAGGAGGGTTCGACCTCTCGGTAGGCTGCGCCGGTGTCGAAGATGGCCACCGCGGAACCTGGGTGGTCGCTGGGGAAGTTGTTGCCAATGTTGTCGAAGCCCTTGTCAATGCACTCCAGCAGGAGGTCCAAGGCCTTGAAAGCCAGAGCCACTTGGACACCGGAGTTCGGATTTTGCTTTTGGTAGGAAGCCAGAAGATTTTGGACGACGGGTGTCAAACCTGCCGGGGCCATGTGCCACAGCACAAAGCGCCGGGCTCCTGTTCGCCCGACACAGCATCACAGCTCGACTGATGACTAATGACAGCCCCCAACACAGGATGAGGGCTCGACTGACGACTAATGACGGCCCCCAACACAGGATGAGGGCTCGACTGATGACTAATGACGGCCTCCAACACAGGATGAGGGCTCGACTGATGACTAATGACAGCCCCCAACACAAGATGAGGGCTCGACTGATGACTAATGACGGCCCCCAACACAAGATAAGGGCTCCCAGCAGCAATGAAGCATTGGTGGGGAGGGAGGCCGGACACATGACACTGCACCCTGCTTCCTGCCAGGGGCTGCAGACAACAATATACGTTCACCCGACAGAGGAGAGAGGGGGGGGGAGAGGAGGGAGGGAGGGAGGAAGGAGGGGGGAGAGTGGGTGGGTGTGTGTGTGTGTGTGAGAGAGAGAGAGAGAGAGAGAGAGAGAGAGAGAGAGAGAGAGAGAGAGAGAGAGAGAGAGAGAGAGAGAGAGAGAGAGAGAGAGGAGAGAGAGAGAGAGAGAGAGAGAGAGAGAAGGGTAGATGTCTGCAGGAGAAAGGAGATGGGAGAAAGGTGAGGGGGATTCTTGCCTGCTTTGTAGAGGCGAAGCATGGCCTGGCGGACCCCCTCCACGAGTGGCTTGGTGAAGTCCTGGATCTGTCCCGACCTCAACAGATCGAAGACGTACGTGGCATTGATGCCCGTCTTGAAGAGAGGGAATACCGCGTCTCGAAATTTCAGCAAGTCATTCCCTGTTGCCCCCCCCCCCAATAACACAAACGCATCTCACTTTGCAGTGTGACAAGCGCCTTGGCAGGCATGACATGTGCGAGGATGCTGTTATGTGGTTCTGAAGGTGTAATGGAAGATTCGTGGTAACACACGTGTGTGTGTGTGTGTGTGTGTGTGTATGTGTGTGTGCATGTGGGGGGGGGGGGGTGCGGGTGTCTCTGTACATGTGTCAGTGTGTGTGCATGTGTCGTGCGTGCGTGCGCGCACGCGCGTAGGTGTGAGTGTGTGTGTGTGTGTGTCTCTGTGTGTGTGTGTGTGTGTGTGTGTGTGTGTGTGTGTGTGTGTGTGTGTAGTTGGGCAACAAATATTGCATGCCTTATTGGAGACAGTGGGGGGTGGGGGGGGGGGCGGGGCGCACCCCCAAACTCGATGATGTACACGTTGTCATGAGGTATGTTGGAATTGGGATGCCGTTGCCGAGAACTGTTCAAGAATTTGGATGATGGGTACACCCCCCCTACTATGTATTGGTTCACCTGCATCCCTCTCCAAGCACGTCTGAGTCTCACGCTACGTGCACAGGAATCCCAACTATGTATTAAAAATCCCCAACTTTGTACACATAATCCCCAACTATGTATGGGTTCACCTGCATCCAACTCCAAGCAAGGTACAGTCACATGCTACTTGAACAGAAATCCCCCATCCCTCGTCATACTGAATCCTCTCTCTCCCTCCAACCGCCCCCCTCGCGCCCTCTGATTCATGTGTGGAGGCCTGGAGTGGTCCTGGGAGAGTAAGGAGAAGAACAGCATCAAATCAATCCGCAGCTTCCAATCAGCTCCAGTTCAAGCTCCAGCAGTTTATATACTTTTCTCTCCTTCCACTTTCCTATCCCTTTCCTCCCTCTTCCTTTCTGCTCTTGTTCCCTCTTTTCCATGCCCCTTCCTCTCTCCCTCCCCCCCCCCCCTCTCTCTCTCTCCCTCCCGCCCCCTCTCTCTCTCTCTCTCTCTCTCTCTCTCTCTCTCTCTCTCTCTCTCTCTCTCTCTCTCTCTCTCTCTCTCTCTCTCTCTCTCACACACACACACACACACACACACACACACACACACACACACACACACACACACACATGCACTCGCACGCACCCGTCACAAATGTTTGGCATCGCCACCCCCGACACTCAACTTCAGCCATGCCAGAAACAAAAGTGATAGCTTCCCTGCAGGGGCAGAAGATGTGCATAGCCCCCTTTGCAAGGGACGAGCTTGTGCTGGAAGCTTGCGCACCTGATCAAACAGCGTGGGCACGGGGATTACATGCTGCAAGCCATTGGGAGCTGCTAGCAAAGGGGGGAAGTTGGAGCAATTTATGAATAGGTAACTGTTCGCGAGCGAAGACCAGGGGTACGGAGCAATGGCGGACGCTGTGCCCACCCACCAAGCAGTGGGCTTAATTGAAACATTCCTCATCCATGATTTCTCACCACTCAGATTCTGCTCATTTTTGAATTCTCATCATTCAGATTCTGCTCATTCATGAAATTTCACCACTCAGATTCTCCCCATTCAGGAAGTTTCATCACTCAGGTTCTCCACCTTCATGATTATTCTAGATTTTTCGCCATTTGAATTCTCTCCAACCATGAATTTACCACAGAATCTCCCCATTCATGAATCTTCACCGCTCAGATTCTCCCTATTCCTGAATTTTCAATGCTCAGACTCTCTCAATTCATGACTTTTCACAGCTCAAACTCTCCCGATTTATGAACTTTCACCTTGAGCTCCCCACTTGTGGACGCGCTTGGGGCGCGCACGCGCGCGCGCGCACACACACACACACACACACAGGGGCCACACGTACTACACGCCGACAACCTGCTCACACTAACCCAAAGGCGTACTAGGCATTTATTTTAACATACATCTGAAAAACTGGCCTCCTCTGTGCGCGTGTGCGAGCACGCAGGCACACACAGCCGTGCTTTAGTGCACCCGCACTGACACATACGGGGCCAGCTTCCCTGTCTTTCAGCTCAAGGCATACATGTTTGCTGGATGGGTGCCCTTGGCAACCTTCACCTTTGCTTCGTGCAAAACAATCCCCGTTCCCCTTAGCAATCCATGTTCCGCTTCACAATCCACGTCCCCCTTAGCAATCCACATTCTCCTTCACAATCCACTTTCCCCTTTGCAATCCATGCTCCCCTTAGCCACCCACGTTCCTCTTCTCAATCCCCATTCCCCGTGGCATTTCTCATTGACTATCACAGTTTCACATTGACCTGCACAATCCATGCTCACCTTCACAGTCACAATGACCTCAACAGTCCACAATCATCTCCACAGTCTACAATCAACTTCACTGTCCATGATCAGCATTGTTTAAAAGTATACATCTGTTTGTTGCGTATCTGGTTGCCACATAAACGTGAATACGGGGACAGATCGCAACGTTCATCGACAAGAGCAGCATCTTGGTAGGATGTTTTCTTCTCCCCCCAGCCTTAACGAGTCCTAAAGATGGTCTCTTCTCTCCCAGCCTTGCCCTCTCATTAACCTCTAGTGGCTGGACTGTCGTCATCTTCTTTGGTTTACACGATTGGGATGAAAAAGACCAGCCCAGCGTTTCACCGACCCAACCCCCAATGTTACGAGGCACAAATCACACCCGCCAAGCAGCCAGCTGGCGATCAACAGCGGCAGTAACAAGAAAAATGATCCGACTTCTTGTTGTTCTTCCTCTCCTCCTCCTTCTCCCCCCCCCTCTCTCTCTCTCTCTCTCTCTCTCAATCTCTCTCTCTCTCTCTCTCTCTCTCTCTCTCTCTCTCTCTCTCTCTCTCTCTCTCTCTCTCTCTCTCTCTCTCTCTCTCTCTCTCTCTCTCTCTCTCTCTCTCTCTCTCTCTCTCTCTCTGCACCCAGCTTTGTACTCCATCTGCGGCAGGTGCAGCTCCCCCCCCCCCCCCCGGGTGGCCTCTATCATGGTGACCAGGCCAATTCAAGCACTGTGTGGGTCCATACAAGTAAATTCTACTCTTCTTGTGTGTGTGTGTGTGTGTGTGTGTGTGTGTGTGTGTGTGTGTGTGTGTGTGTGTGTGTGTGTGTGTGTGTGTGTGTGTGTGTGTGTGTGTCTGTCTGTGGAGGACACCAAGCAGTGCAATGTGTTGCATCAAGCATGTGGGGGTATTGCTTTAAAACACTCTTTAATCAGGAGGACGGCAGACCACGTGGACATCTGGGGATGCCACTGGGCTTGTGGCTTACCACCGATTGCGTAGTCCAAAACCGGAACGTTCAGCATTTTACCGAGATAGTCGGGCCACGTCGGACCACTGCTGAACATGGCACCTCCATACACTGGAGACAAGTAGTAGGGTGGCGCGATTGGCCAGTTCTGTAAAAACACATCAGTTAAGTTAAGGGACTGTATGCATGTAAGTCGGTCTTTTTGAGAACATGGATGTGAGTGTCCCCTACCCCATACTTCCTTTTTTTAAACCCAGTATACGTTATCTAGGTGCGAAACAAACCCGTTTCCCCCCAGTCGATATCCCAAAAAAATATTATTTTTTGTATGACACTCCTGTCTGAGTCTTAATGTGGGAAAGGATGTCCTTTACTGGTCGCAACGAGGTTCGGTCCAACTGAGCAAGGAAATCAAGACCACAGTTCACTGTGAACGGCGGTGATTCACCAAGTTTTTTCCAGCAAGTCCGAGTGTCTGACTTATATATGGGTCTATCCCATTGCCATTATCACTCAAGCTGGTTCCGAACACAACCAGTTGCTGCCCATAGAAATTATCGCCGCCGAACGTCCCTCTGGGCCAGACGAAGGCTAAGATCCCCAGAATTAGAAGCATCAGCAGTTTTGTATTTCAAGCTATGCCTCGAGAATCTCTGTGCATGCTGTGGGAGACTGTGCACCGAGGCGTGTCCCTCGGCCGATCGCGTCTGCAACCTTGCCACCACTACGGCAAGGACATGCATTCGTGAGGTCCCATAGCGTCATTTATTAAATTCTCTAAGCCCATAATGGCCTCCTGCGTTTGGGTCTCGCGGCATTGGAAACACGCCTTTCGTCCCCTTCTTCGAAAATGTTTTGGAAAAAGGGCTTCGAAGTCCAACGGACATTTGAAGCTGGAAACGTGTGTGTTAGAGGCCGGTACCAACGGGTCGTTACTACCTGCCACACCACTGGTGGGTCACCACTGGTGACCCACCCGCGGGCTGTCCCCCACGTTGCTGACGACTCCTGGTTGGGCCTGTTGTAAGTACAGGCAGGGTAGCTTACCGGCGGAGGATCTGGGAATCTGTCCCTCAGTAATAGTTTTAATATTACAGGAAAGTATTACACTTTTTCTTATAATATGAGAATAATGTAACAGTCTCACACGTAATGTTGTACCTGAAAAGTAATGCTGGGGAGAGTCCTTTCTTAGGGCAGCACGACCTCCTGAGTGAGTCATTACAATCAGCTAACTCATTGCTTCCAGCTTAGTCACTGCTATCAGCTTTTCCCCGAGCTTATCCTCACGGAACAAAAGTCAAGGGGAGGGTGGGGACGAGCACGTGGTGCAGGACCCCCAAAAGGAAAGCTGGTCTGTGCATTAGGTCCACAGATGGCACAGACGATCAAGACGTGTGTCCCTACAGGGTCAGTATAACATCAGTGCAGGTCATGGGGTAGATCTGCTTTTCTATCACACGGCCCAGCATTTTTCCTCTCAAAGGGACAAACCCCCCCCCCCCCAAATTGCCGTTCCGAGCAGAAAGATTGGTGGCGCTAATTGTAGCCTGATCTTTGATCCACCACACATTGCCCGCCAGTGCGACTACCACCAAGCATCTGCCTGATGTGTCCAGGATTTTCTCACCTTACAAAGAACTTTCAACCTCCTGCAACCTTCTTCATAAGCACAACAGCGCCCACAGAGCCTGATCTCTCAAGCTGCAAAGCATCAGCATGAATTACCACAGAGGTTGCTGAACAGCAGCATCAACAATCAGCCCTGCAATTTGCCACGTGCTGCAGATGTTTTCCGCCTGTTGCAGCAGATTTGCCGCCATGCCGCCGAAAACTGGGGAAGAAAGCCAAGCGGCCCGATTGGCATACCTCAATGATGCTGTGGTGGGAAAGTCTGCATCTATACAGACCATGTAGTGCATCGTCCATATCATGGCATGTACCATCCATTACCATGAATGGTACAAGCAACAGCTGTATGTACCAAATCCCGCCGCCTGATGAATCTAGACCAGTTATCCTTCAACAACTAGCAAGGCGGAGTTCTGCCTGTAGGCCGTGTCCAGGCTATGTCTGTGGCCATGCCAGGCTGGGCTTAAGTGAACGTGTCGCCATCTGAGATCCTACTCCACTGACTCTGCTTGGCCCTCAGCAAGTGCTCCCCCGTCTCTCTCTCAATCTCTCAATCTCTCTCTCTCTCTCTCTCTCTCTCTCTCTCTCTCTCTCTCTCTCTCTCGCTCTGGCCATTGTATGATGTACTCTAACTTGGCAACTCTGCCTTGAGAACCTTGCACAGGATCTTGCGCACCTCAGAACACCTGTGGGCAGCAACGTTCATCTACTCCGGCTTGTCTGACCTACTCCAAATTGTGGTATCCTATCATGACTAGACACAGTACCGAAGATGTCCATCTTCGGTACTGTGGGAGCTGTCCCATCTCATCAACCTCTGGCGGCAGAAACAAAAATGTTTCAAGCTACAAGTCACACCCGGTGAGCAGCCAGCTGGCAACCCACAGAGTCAGCAATAATGATAAATGGCCCCGACACATGACAAGATATCCCTCCACTTCCTCTTGTGCAATGACGGAATGGTCCAAAGGCCCCCTAGAGAGTCTCTTCGACAAGACTGCATCAGCATGCAAGCCCCCAAATGATTCACACGAAAAGGCTGCGCTTGGAAGGCCACGGGCAGTTGTTGACGCGGCAGCAAGTCAGCATAGCGGGTCTGCTTGTCTTGCGCAGGGCGCATGGCAGCACCCCAGCACGAAATGCTGCAGATTGGCGGCGGTGAGCGGTGAGCGGGCCAATAATGTTGGTGTAAAGGTCTCGTCCCTCCTCCCACATTTGGAGGTCTGCACGGCGGCACTCCTAGCCAGGAACAGGGTTGGGAAAGGCTGGTCATCTTTTTTTCCTTCTTCTTCGGTGGGATTGACACGCGAAGACAGCTTACACGCCTTGCGGAATAATACTTCTGCTTCACATTCCTTAAGATTTCCTCCATGTTGTCTGATGTACGGCATATTGTGTGCCTAATCCAATTATGGTGATCTTTACTTCAAACCCCATGTATTCTTAATACAGCTACATGCCTTGAGGGATAGTACTCCTGCTTCACAATCCTCTAAGATTTCCTCCAACTTGTCTGATGTACTCCACACTGTGTGACCTACTCCAAACTGAGTGATCTGCTCCAGACCCCATGCGTCAATGCAGAAATATAAGTAGCCATGCCCTTGTATCAATGTGTGTAGCCATCTCGGGATATAATTAGAGCAGTCCGCTCCATTCAGGCGTTTGCCAGGCCACGAATTTGAGGCAGCATCCGCTCGGCAAGAACACCATGCCCTCTTCTTGTAAGGTGCACTTCGTCCCTGTGCATGGCCCCTCTCAGATTATCATACTTTGCATCTTGTGAGGTGCCTGTGGATACTGCTTTCCATTGGCTGCCCTCTGTGCCACGTCAGATGGCTCCTTCAGGAATCCACCTCATCAGGCATCTTGTATGGTTTGCCAAGTAGGTGCTTGCTGCAACACACTCACACACACACACACACACCACAACAACACACACACACACACACACACACACACACACACACACACACACACAGAGAGAGAGAGAGAGAGAGAGAGAGAGAGAGAGAGAGAGACAGAGAGAGAGAGAGAGAGAGAGAGAGAAAGAGAGAGGTTGAAAGAGAGAGAGAAGAGAGAGAGAGAGAGAGAGAGGAGAGAAGAGGAGAGAGAGAGGAGAGAGAGAGAGAGAGAGAGAGAGACGCACACACACACGCACAAGCACAAGGACAAGCACACGGCACACATTTCCTGCGCGCCCACGACTGCACGTCAACCACAACACACACACACCAACACACACACACACACAAACACACACACACACATACACACACACACCCAGGCACACACACCGATATGTCAATTCACATGCACACATATCGAGAGGGTGGGGCAGAGAAAACAATGCGAGAGAAAGGGGGTGGTAGGGAGGGAGGAGAGGGGAGAGAGGGAGAGCGACAGGGGAGGGGGGGACATGGGAACACACACATGGGCGCACGCACACGCACACACAGCCACACACACACACACAGACACACACACACACAGACACATACACACACTCACACACACACAGAGACACATACACACACTCACACACACATCCCCACACTTCAAACATGCAGTCCAGAAGAATCTTGCTGGGCAGGATCATCCAGGAGGAAAGAATGCGTTTTGACAGAGCAGTCTTATCCAGACAGCCAATAGCAACACCGGTGCACAAACACTGACAACAGCAGCAACAATGACAGCAGTGACAACTCTGATCAACAACAACGACTGCACTGACAATACAGAGCCCTCTGTACCACGGAACCCATGTGGCAGGATGCTGACCAATTGTGGATTACGACACATGGTTGTCAGGTTTGTCCATGTTTAGCTTAATGGTCCAACGGACATAGATGCAGGCAACTGTGAAGCACTCAGCCTCGGCCCCCACTTTCCAACAGTCTCATCATATGCTTCCTCCCCCCTTTGGGTGCTTGTTGGATACAGATGCCCAAGGATGCCCCCGGGGGGGGGGGCGGTGTATGACCCACATACCCAGTGACTACAAGTATGTGTAGCACATACCATCATATCATGCCTGCCAGAGTTATATTGATCATGGTTCAAGCAGCCCATAGGACACATCTGTGAACCATTCATACACCCTAAGGCACTCCAAATATGCATATACTGGCCACGCACAGGCAATTCATACCACATGCTGTATATGCATCGCACATACCGCATATACATACATACCACAAATCGCCAAGTACCATACACCACATATATTCTCCAAGCCCATCCCAGATGGTTTGCTGGTTGGGAAAGCAAGATTGAACACAAGTCTCTCTCTCTCTTCTCTCTCTCTCTCTCTCTCTCTCTCTCTCTTTTCTCTCTCTCTCTCTTCTCTCTCTCTCTCTCTCTCTCTCTCTCGCTCCCCCCGCCTCTCTCTCCCTCCCTCCCTCCTCCTCCTACGCCTCCTGACACTCTCTCTTGGGCGCGTGGGCGTGGGGGCGCACCAGAACATGTGAGCATCTGGAGAATCGCACACTTTCCCCGCGGCGCCACTGTCGTAGCCTGCAGGGGTCTGGCTGTAGCAGGGGCCTCTCACATTGCTGAACCCAAAATCGTCTGCGGAGCCGGTCATGCTGCGGTAGGCAGATGCAATGTCAAACACGTCCACAATGGCACCCGGGTGGTCTCTCATGAAGTTGAAGCGCAGGGAGACCAGGGCCGTGTTCAGCCTCGTCACCACAATGTCAATTATCCTGCTGAGGAGGGAGCGGTAATCGGTCGCTACCAGTTCCATTCGGGGCGTCAGGTGTAGGGGAACCAGTCCAAACACCAGAAACTTCCTGCCACCTGCCCGCATGCCAAAGCCCCTACCTCACTAGATTATTGAAGCTCGCGCCTCTATCTTCCATCTCCTACACTATCATTGCTCGCAACGTATTTTGCCCTGAACCCCACATGAAGAAGTCAAGGACATGACGGGGATCTCTCTCTCTCTCTCTTTCTCTTTCTCTTTCTCTTTCTCTTTCTCTTTCTCTCTCTCTCTCTCTCTCTCTCTCTCTCTCTCTCTCTCTCTCTCTCTCTCCTCTCTCTCTCTCTCTCTCTCTCTCTCTCTCTCTCTCTCTCTCTCTCTCTCCCTCTCTCCCCCCTCCCTCCCCCTCCCTCTCCCTCCCTCCCTCCCACTCCTCCCCCACTCTCTCTTTCTTCCCACCCCCTCCATCCCTTTCGCTCTCCCTCACCCTCCCCGCCCCCTCTCTCTCCTTCTCTTGGGACTCTCCCCAAAGACGTTGGCAGCAGCAAGGAGGGGTTTCAGCCAAGAGAATACCTTGCAAGAGAAGCAAGCCAACGTTTTGATGATCCCTCTGAGATTATTCAGCAAGGCTCAGAGGAGAAGTAGCGCCTGTTTTAGGTTTGGTTCCCTGTGTTGTATGCGAGGCAATCCGTCTGATTGCCATCCTTCTCAACAGCTAACTTACTACTTTTAAAAGAGTGATTCATAAACCCTTGTTAAGATAGCTGGATGCTTGGATGGTCTGTTGCTGAAAGTATCTGCGTGTCGCGAGAATCTGTTGCTCCATTTTTTAAATGGCCCTTTTGCAGTGAACCAGTTGGTTAGATAGTCTGTAGATGTACTTGTTTTTCATTGCATTCAGATGATCTGTTGTTAATACACGATCTCTCCATTAGAGAAGCTGCTGTTGAGGCAACTGTTATTTTGATCATCTGTTGAATTTAGAAAATCTCTGTTAGAGATAACCCATTGTTCATATTAATTGGCGTCGGCAATACCCCGTCGTATCGGGTTGTCTCCGGTTAAGAAAATACTGCTGTTTGTTTCGTAGATTCCTAAGGACGCGCCTTGCCAGGTTGTTCAGATGTGACAAGAATGGCATCTGATATCAGCAGAGCAGTTTGAGGCAGATACATGTGTGATCTATTACTTCACGCAAACTTAGAACCCACCATGCAATTGTAAGCAAACTGATCGGCTCATTGAAACCACCTTTGTGCCAGTATATTGACTTACAGGATTAACAAGGATGTCTGTAGACCGGCTTGCCAGTTGCTTTCCATGGGATTGGATTAGCTGTGCTAGAAGTCCCCTCATCAAGGGGAACATCCCAGTTCCCCTTGATTCCCAGTCTTTATACCCTCCCAATCGTCTCTCTCTCCCCCCCTCTCTCTCTCTCTCTCTTGTGTGTGTGTGCTTGTGTGCATGTGTGCGTGATAGAGTGTGTGTGTGTGTGTGTGTGTGTGTGTGTGTGTGTGTGAGAGAGAGAGAGAGAGACAGAGAGAGAGAGAGAGAGAGTGCGAGGGAAGAGAGAGGGAAGAGAGAGACAGCGAGAGAGAGAGAGAGAGAGGGGGGAGAGAGAGAGCGAGGAGAGAGAGAGAGAGAGAGAGAGAGAGAGAGAGAGGAGAGAGAGAGAGAGAGAGAGAGAGAGAGAGAAGAGAGAAGGGAGAGGTATAGAGAGAGGGGGGGGGAGGAGAGAGAGAGAGGGGAGGAGAGAGAGAGAGAGAGAGAGAGAGAGAGAGAGAGAGAGAGAGAGAGAGAGGAGAAGAGAGAGAGAGAGAGAGAGAGAGAGAGAGAGAGAGAGAGAGAGAGAGAGAGAGAGAGAGAGAGAGAGAGAGAGAGAGAGAGAGAGAGAGAGAGAGAGAGAGAGAGAGAACCCAAGACCAGAGCACAAGCCGCTGATGCCGCAGGGAGAGTGGAAGAGCCTTCCAGCACATGATAATAGCCTCTCCCAGCACCAACATCTTAAGTGCCCACATGCAAGTCAATCCCCATGATAAAGGTTGGCATGCCTGCATAGTATAAGTTTGACATGCTTTGAGTCAACGTCTCCATCAGCGTCTGGCTGAAGTCCTTCAGCTCTCCCCGATCCACTGCATTGATAAGGTCCGGTAAATCAAACTTGGTCTTCGCCAGTAGTGCTTGTCCGCGCTGAAGGAACTTGACAGTGTCGCTGGCTGCCCCCCCATCGCCCCGCCAAAAAGATCAGAAACAACTGCACGCAGCTGGTTGTGCAAGGCCTCAGTGAAGCTTTTGTGAGGCCTTTGGCTTATTCTTAAAAAGAGGAGTTGCTGGTTGGAAGAAAATCATCATGGGAGTCTCCCTGGACCAGAGGGCTGGGGCCAACCAACCATTGTCATGAGGTGAGGGAGCGAGCAAGCTGCTGCTTGCAAGGCTGGTGAGATTACTCACTAAGGTACAGTCTCAAATGGAGGGGTGGTGTTCCGTGTCCCAAGAAGTTTGGGTTTTCATGTGACCCCTTTCCACAACCCATAAGAGTTGCTCGCCCAAATCAGGAAAGGGATGTAAGGTCCCCCCCAGATATAATGATGAAGCTGTCACAAGCGGGATATTGACTCACCTCCGAATTCGAGGATGAAGATGTCAGATTTGTTGACTGCATTTTTGTGTTGCTTAATGTAGTCCATGACCTGGTCCATCAGAGTGGGCAGGGGAAGGAGGTAATTTTCTCTGCCCGGCACCTTCCCAAAGTGCTTTGGGATGGTAATATAGCTGTCATTGAGCACCGATGTTGGGTATGCACCCAGTGCAGACCCTGGACAGACAACCTCCGTGCGTGTCATTTGCACATTCAACGCACAGCGGTTTGTGTTTCCCTCCATACTATGTGTGTGTTTTTATGCACAATGCAACGTGGTGTTCTTACCTCCTATGGCTTCATTATGAACTGTATAGTTGTAGTAGTCTTGGAGGAAGTCGGACCAAACCTGTGCTGCCACACATATCATATCAGACCGACAATTCTGCTACAGTTCAGACTGATATAGAATACTATCTTCCTGGCAAGCGTTGCAGAGGTTCTCATTGGTGCATCCCATCGCAGTTTCAGAGGTATTTTTTGCCACCCAGTAAACAGAACGTTCTCTCCGTCTCTGCGTACTTCGACGGAGAAGCGTGCCTTACCCAGCCATTTGTCCATCGACCATTGTAGTATTCAGGCTCAGGGTATACCTGCATTGGTACCCACTCGACTATCATTCCTGCCGGTTAGGTAGTAAACACAATTGGTAAGGTGAAAGTCGACACGATGGCCACAAGGACGGATGGCATTTTCTGACACAAGCGATCGATGTTCTCACCAGCACTGGATTATTGAACCTATCTCTTATCAAAGGTGTGATGCCGTGTCCATCATCGCTCAAGCTGGTTCCAAAAACTACGATGTCTGCACCGTAGGCCACTGTTGCCAAGGCAGAGATGATCAACCATCGCATCCCATCGAACAATGACGCATTTACAGGTTTTCCTGAAAAATGCATTTAATTGCATGTAAAGGTTTCTAGATCGCAATCACTGCTCGCGCAGCGGCTCTGTCTATCGGTGCCCATGCGAACCTATCCAGAAAGGATTTAACACGGGTCCCTACACTCCAAGTTTTTCTCGACCCAAAATGCTTAGGACTACATGAAATGCGATGCAGATGGGCTTGGAATGATTGTAAGCACATTTTGCGACACGCGCTGCATCTGCTAAGACAAATTGAAAGTACGTCCGCGTCCCTCCACTGGGGTACAGCCTCTGCCGCACAGGACCGCCGGGCGGTCACCGCTGGTGACTCACTGTTGTAAAGGGGGAAACCCTTCCAGTGCCGGACTGGCGGTCCGGGACTGCCGATCGTTCCAACGTGGAATCCAACTCCCAGGCCAGCGAATTCTGCGGGTAGAGTAATTGGCAATCCCTGATTGCAGTCGGAGTCTGGAAGTCTTGCGAAGAAAGATAGTCAGTTCTTCTGATTTGCCCTTGTCCCAGGAAGCCCCATTATCTGAATTTGTTCGTCATTCCAGTGGCACAGTGTTTTTGTAAGGGTGCTTAGTTCGCCCTCTGTCTTCCTGTTCGTCGGAATGACTGATGGACCCCTTCCCCCACCTCCTCCTCCACCTGCTCCCATTGTTCCCCCTACAACACAGTCCAAAACGCCTGCAGACTTCTTGAAGTCCATTAAAGGAAAGCCCGTCGTGGTGAAGCTCAATAGCGGTGTAGACTACAGAGGTATGCTACCCTACCTGCTGTGCATATGACAGAAAAGAAGTAAATCCCTTTTCCAATGGATGTACTAGATTCACCCCAGATTTTAATAATGTTGGAGATGGCTTTGTTGTGGTGCGACTGTTAAGATCAGTGTTTTCGTACGTAGTCAGCCTGACTCTTCTGATGATCAGTGGTTTTGTAGGTGACAGGCTGTTTAGAAAGCAGTACTTTTGGTCTAAGCGCGCCACCCCCAAATAGCAATGCATATGCGGATCCTTATGTGTGCACTGTGTCTCGATTTTGAGTAATGTTTCCCACTCAATGTGCATGGGCTGTACAGGAATCTTGGCATGTTTAGATGGTTACATGAACATAGCTATGGAACAGACCGAGGTGCGGCTTTCTCCTTGGAGGCCCATGCATAAGTTCCAACACTGGGCAAGCAACTCAAACATCTCCTTGGTGGACTACTTACCAAACCTGCAGAATTTGCGATTATTCACAACCAAACCCCCTTGTTGTTAACTGGCTGGTAGAGCAGTGCCTTCTTTGGGCTGCGGTACCCTACTGGCCTGTCATATCATTGCCTTCCTGCTCAATCTGTTAGGACTGGGTTTTCTTAACAGGATTGTATGCGGGTGGGTTCTCCAGCAGAATTTTTCTCAATCCTTTTCAATGATGGTGGTGACTGTCACAGCACCTCCAACAACCTAGATTGTGGTACATCTATGTTTCTCAAACCTGTTGGTACATTCTCATGTTTGTATGACAGGGTAAGGCTGTCTGTAGTGTGATGCATTTGGTGGGATCTGCCGAGAGAGATCCCTTATCATCTGTTGTGTTACTAGCTTGTGTGAACTGTCAATGGTTGATTGTTAAGAGCCTGTAGTTTCAATTGCTTTTGTTCTACTGATCTATAGCTTTGATTGAGGGGCCGTATCGTTTCTCGATGTATATATTGATGGATGCGGCCAATGGTTGGTTTGCGATAGATCATGCGAGGTAGGTGTCTCACCACCTCTGACTATGAGTTCTCACTATGGCCTGTCAATGCACAGGAGTATGTTGGGGGCCAGCTGAAGAACAAGTATGGAGACGCCTTCATTCGAGGGAACAATGGTGCGTTCTCTCCTCTGTACGGTGTGTGGTACTGCATGCAGTGGCACCCCCGTTTGCACATTCATTGCTTGGCTGTGAACGGTGCACGACTTGAAATGGGTTAGTATGTGCTTGACAAAAGTCTGGGACTCATTGTGCGCTTTGTGTTGTGATAGATTCAGTGAGATGTGTGCAAATCAGGGAACTTTTAGTGAGCTGAGAAACTCATCCCATGTGGCCATGTGCAGTGCTGAAGAAAGCAACGGAGAACTGATGTAAATGTGCTTTGGGGGTCTTCAGTTCTGTACATAAGCACCGTCAAGCAAACAAAGGTGGTGTGAGACACGGGCAAGGGCGTGAAGCCGGAGTCTTTTGAGGTCTTCATATGAAGAAGCTCTGGTTGTAACACTCCACTGCTGTGACGTTTTTCAGCATCGAGGCATGTTAGAAATATTTTTGTGAACCCATTACATGAGGCTGATTTACACCTCATGTCCCAAAAGGGGGATTTCAGTTGCCTGTTTGGTGCTCAGAATGCAATTCGTCCAAGATTCAACACGACTAATTTAATGAGCATTATGAAGGGAACCAAACAGACATTTCTGGCCATAGACCCGCAAGTGCTGATGTGTCACGGCTATGAAGCAAGTTTCTTTTGTTTCGCACTGTGACACAACAGAGACACACCACAAGTCGTTGAGATGCACCATGAGCCGCTATCGGCAAGTCCAGGGTTGTGCATGTGTTGCCTTTGTGTAAAGCCCACGGGCTCTATTTTCCTCGATCAGTGTTGCCTTGCCTCAACTCCAGATGAAGCTAGGCTATGTCTCACCAGCATCTAGTTGCCAGGAACATGTGTTGTGCCCCCCCCCCCCCCCCCAAAAAAAAAACAAGAAGAAAAAAAAAGATAATCCTAGGGTCTTGGCAGCCAGGAATGATATGTTCCGTAAACAGACCTAGGTAGACCATGCTTGGTGGCCTGCATGTCGGTCAAATTTATTTATAAAATCCCACCTGTTCTCTTAGTGAAAAGTACCGCATCAAGACTTTCTCTGCATGATGGGCCACTACTGTAGTCCTCCCGACGCTCCTACAAATGCAGCTTCATTATGAAGGCAATGGAAGATGACAGATGAAGCGAGGTCTTGAATTGAAGAAGAGAAGATGACGGTTGTTGACCTCACTGGCCAGGCAACTCAAAAGCCCCCTGCAATTACTAATATTAATCCAAGTGCCATGACTTGAATCACGAGGCGCACCAGGTACAACATATCAGTGAAGCACTGGTATGTTCAACCAGATGCACTAGCCAACCTTGACATTTCCACCGTGCACCCCCTGCGCCCTGCCGGGAAAACAAAGTGAGCGTCTTACTAGCCCCAGCCAAGAGGTAGTCCTACTGAACGTTTGAAATGACGTGGCTGAGGTGGGACCCAAAGCAGGCATACACACTGCAACGCAGCACATGGCCGACTCATGACTGCGGGTAAAATGCAAGCGAAGTCCACAGTGGGGGAGCGAGATCTCCTACAGGTCCGTGAGAGGCTTCCTGATGTACACGAATGATTGTTACATATTGCCCGTCATGATGCCTAGATGTGCTTGTCACCCAACTTACATATGAGACTCATCCACGCCCTATGGTCGCTCAACAAATTCCTCTGTCTACTGTACATGACCCCCCCAAAAAAAACCCAAATACCCCGTTGTTACCAATGTAAACCTAATCACGAGTTTGATTGAACAAGGACTCCGGAAAGCCAGTCATTCATCTTGCCACCACTTCAAGAGTTCATTGACGTTGCCACGTCCAACCTGTTCTTGCGATTGGAATCGTCCTTTCCCCTCCACCTTGCTCTCCAATCGACCTTTGCTCTGAGGGCCACATTTTTTCTGCCTCAATGCAGCTACGATGAAAGAGTCGTATCCTCATTCATTTTCGCGTTTTAAAATTGCAGGGGGCATGTGTTGCTATAGACTATGGGAACTGGATGCAAAAAAGTGAAAGCAGTGCCAGTCCTTGGATGATTGGTGGCACTGTATCTGAACTCGTGATTGGGGAAAAAACAAATTGTGTTCTGCTGTTCCTCGTCATGCAACCAGGGCGTCGCCGTTAGCAGGGACAGCTTCAGCATTGTACACATCGAAATCCAAGTCATCGAGGACCAAAGGCGCAAGACGGCTTGCCAGGGGCAAGGGCACACGAGCCTCAACCAGCGTCCCTTCGTTGCAGTACTGCTCTTGCTGAATCACGCCTGTCTTGTGGATCTCTGCCAGCAGCTCCCCATGTGAGAATGGCAGCAGCACGCGCACCTGAAACCCGACACACAATGAAGATCCCCCCACTGCGGATAACCAACGCTTTTGAGTTTAACTTGGCATGCCTCCCCATGCCTACAAGTGGGGTGAACGTCGTCTCGTACTTGCATTTGTGCGCGCGCTCTCTCTCCCTCCCCCCTTCTCTCTCTCTCTCTCTCTCTCTTCTCTCTTCTCTCTCTTTTTTTTTTTTTTTTTTTTTTTTTTTTTTTTTTTTTTTTTTTTTTCTCTCCTCTCTCTCTCTCTGTCGTCTCCTGGTTCTTTCTGCTGATCGTTTTTTTTTTTTTTTCTTTTTTTTCTTTTCTTCTCTCTGTCCTCTCTCTCTCTCTCTCTCTCTCTCTCTCTCTCTCTCTCTCTCTCTCTCTCTCTCTCTCTCTCTCTCCCTCTCTCTCCCCCCCCCCCTCTCTCTCTCTCTCTCTCTCTCTCTCTCTCTCTTCTCTCTCCTCTCTCCTCTCTTCTCTCTCTCTCGCGCAGGCGCTCTCGCTTTCCGCCGTCTCCCAACCTCACAAGTAAAATTTCCCACCCCCTGCACCCCTCTTCAACGCTTGTTTATAAACCAACCACATTCACACACACACACACACACACACACACACACACACACACACACACACACACACACACACACACACATGTGCCCACACGCGCGCGCACGTAGAGACACCCAACCCACACACTCGTACACAAGCAGGCACAGGACAACCAGGACGTCTACCATGACGAAGCAGGGTCTGGGAGTAATGCAAGCCAGACAGCAAGCACCGTACCGGGTGAAGGAGTTCCGAGAGGCGCCGCTCCACCTCCTCCAAGAAGAGATCCACACCCTGGCCACTGGAGGCGGAGATGCAAAATGTTGAGGGTCGGGGCTCCGCTGCCAGCCTCACCGACTCGGGATCTGCAGTCGCATCCACCTTGTTCCACAAGGTTATGACGGGGAGGCCGTCTGCATCCAGCTCCTTCAGAACCTGCTGTACAGCGTCAGCCTGCGCCGCCGCTGCCGGAGAGGACACGTCCACGACGTGCACCAGCAACGACGCGTCGTTGATTTCTGCAGGACCCCACACAAGAGTTGAGGCCTCCGAACACATAGACAGCGTCAATCCAAGAGTTCATCAAGACTCTATGTGCGAAACAAGGCGCCTACGAGGAACCCAAATCCCATGGCGGGCTTTGTGTTCCTAAAGACTGTATCGAGTGGGTGAATATCATTAGTAAAGATGGTGCACAAGCACATCTAGTCATTATGGCGGGTAGTGTGTAACAACTGGTCCACTCATATTTCCCCTGTCCACATTTCTTCCCTAGCCAGGCCCGTTGTTGCAGCCTGACAGCTCCACCAACTGGAGACCCCAGCCAACAGCATGCAGATGTCGCATGTGACCTGTTTACGGCTGTACCGCCGTCTTCAAGAGCCAGGCAATCTTGCGCCAAGCAGAATAGGTCTTGCTGACTGCGTTTTTTAAGGGGCTGGAGTGTCCGAGAGTGCGGGGTGCATCCATCACACGACGGCGACCCAAAGAGTGCAAGGCACTAAAGTGTCGGTCACAAATGGGTCAGACTTCAATCGAGTCAGTCAATCTTAACGGCGAGACAAAGGGTCAGTCACCAGGGGCCAGCCACAAAGGGTCAAGCAAAGGGGCTGGTTAAAAGGGTCAACCGTGAGGGCCGGCCACAAAAGGGTCCGTCACCAGGGCTGGCCAGAAAGGGTCCATCACAATGTGTGCCCACAAAGGGTGACCACAAGGGCTCAACCACAAGGGCCAGCTACAAAAGGGTCAACCACGAGGCTTCACATCCAGGGCGGGCCACAATAGTCACCCAAAGAGGTCGCCCACAGCAGGTCCACCACAACAGTCAACAACGTGGGTCGGGCCCACCCCTCCCCACCCCTCCCCCAAAAAAATAGGGAATAAAAGAAAAATAAAAAGACATTGCCTCCCCAGCAGGAACGCCCCGGGCACAAGAAAACTGACAAGTATGTGAGGATGAACAGCGATTTTGACACATGCATTGCAGACGAGGGTATCAATCCAGCGAAAGGGACTTAAACACCTTCCAGGGTAGCCCGAAATGCCGCAACCAGCTGTGTGGGCAGCTTTTGAATGAACCCGACCGTGTCCGTGAAGAGGACCTGCACGCACCCAGCTTAATTCACATTAAACACATGGCATGAATCATCGTGCCCGTCCCCTCGCCCACAAAGTACACACACACACACACACACACACACACACACACACACACACACACACACACACACACACACCCCTACCACACAATACACATCCACACATAGAACAATAAACACCAACACACACTTCAAACAGACTCACCCAACCACCCACCCATACCCCCTCCCCCAACACACAGTACACTCGCTTCGAGGTTGAAAGGAAGCAGGCATGCCGGAGGCCTTCAAAGATACCTGGTGCTCAAGTCACTTCATAGCAGACACACCCCCAGATTTCCAGCAAAGCCACAAAATCAAATTTCCGGACTTGGAAACCATTGTCAGAAACTCCACACATGGTAGCAGGCTCAAGATTAGTGGGAACCACTGCATGAAATCACGCAAAACTTTCCTCCTTCAAGCCTGCTAGAACATCACGCAGAGAAGAGAAGAAAAGAGGAACTACAACACGGCTTCAGAGATTCAACATAATCACGTGAATAGAAGAAGGCTTGAGGCTCGGCCACCAGCTTCACAGACGTGATCATAATTGGTGACCGGGACCTACCTCCTTGCCTCCAGGAAGGAGAACACGTCGAGTGGTGGGGTCCAATGTAGCGAACAGCTTGTCTTCAGCAAGCACACCAGCTCCCGTCAGCAAATTAAGCAATGTGGACTTGCCTGCATTAGTATATCCTACAAGGGCTATGACTGGGAGTTGCCCCTGCAAAGCCGCCCCAGTCCCAGGCTCGACAGATTACCAGGCCCACCGTCCCGCTTCCCCAATTTCCCATGGGACACACACACACACACACACACACACACACACACACACACACACACACACACACACACACACACACACACACATGCCGCCCTACTCGTTCTCCCTGAAATACATGCGGACGCGGCGCACACACACACACACGCGGATGCGGCGCACACACCCACACACGCTCACGCGCGCGCACACACACACACACACACACACGCATACTCGCACACACACGTACACACCGACACACACGCACGCAGGGCGGGGAGCGGGGAGGGAGGGAGGGAGAGAGAGAGAGAGAGAGAGAGAGAGGAGAGAGAGAGAGGAGAGAGAGAGAGAGAGAGAGAGAGAGAGAGAGAGAGAGAGAGAGAGAGAGAGAGAGAGAGAGGAGAGAGAGGAGGAGAGAGAGAGAGAGAGAGAGAGAGAGAGAGAGAGAGAGAGAGAGAGAGAGAGGAGAGTGTGTTGTGTGGCTGTGTAAAGGGGGGGGGGAACCTGCGCTCTACGGTCGCGGGAGAGCTGGCGGTTGCGGCGAACTTCCTCCAAGTTTCTGCGGAGAGCTGCAATACGTGTTCGCAGCAATCGCTTATCCACTTCGATCTGTTTCTCACCCATACCCTTGACCCTGCCTCCTGCCTGCCCATCCAAGTCCCCAGCCAAAGATTCATTGAAGAGACTGATCCTCCGGTACAACAAAGCCAAAACACTCCCCTCCTGAGCGTAGGGAAACAGTGCCCAATCCGCCCAACAACAGATGTACTGGACAAGAGCACCCCGAAAAAACCTGCATGCACGTCTGCAACATAACCTTGCATATCCACAGGCGTGTTCATTCATGAGCCAGCTTGCATCAGCATCCCACCCCATGGAGTGCAGTGAAAGACCAGATAAGAGAGAAAAAAAGGGGGGGGGGGTTTGAGACAAAGTCGTGCAGACACATCACATGGGATTTCAAGATTCAGCAGTAGCCTCAGGAGCATGAGCATGGGCATGAACAGGAGCCTCAGACGCATACGTACGAGTACGAGCCTTAACGCATGAGCAGGAGCAGGAGCCTTACAAGCATGAGCATGAGCCTTGAACATGAACGTGTGCAGAAGCATCAGGCAAAGCCAGGAGCAGCAGTCTCAATTGCATGAGTATGAGCAGGAGCCTCAAGCAAGCATGGGCATCACAAAGAGCCTCCTACCTGTCGCTCCAAGTGGGTCCACATGCGGGTCAGACGGGGAAGTTGGTATTCGCATTGTGCCAATTCCACCTGTTAGGCCCCAACTGCCATTTGAGGGATTTTCTGACCAGCTTTTCCTATGCTAACAACACTGCTCATCCACAGACAGTGTCTGTGGCAGGGGCACATGTGATTGACAGTAAGGCCCCCTTACTTGTCATGATTGAAATAATCATGCAAATCTTACATCTTGGGAGCCACAAAGATGAGCACACACCTTCCAGGACCGCATGGCGAGAGTGCGAGCAAAAGCGATCAGGGTTCCAGGACTGGAGACAGAGCAAGATAAGGAACAGAGAGAGGAAGGAACTAGCCCCCCTCCTTCGCTTGCCTGTGGCTGCGGTGAAGGTAGCAGTAGATAACGATGTTGACACAAGCACGTAGCTCTCGGCCTGTGCTCTGATTGTACCTTCCTTTCCAGTCTTTCATTCACCATTGCGAGCCCTTGGCATGCGGTACGAAGTCATTATTTAAAAAGTCCAGGGACACAAAAACTGTGGGAATACGAGGGTCTCAGCTGGGCCACGCAACCACTGAAGCCCCTCCATGCCTAGCACCAGCTCTAGAGCAAGCCTGCCTTAGAACCCACTAAGTTCTGCCTCTGTAAACCTCACTTCCTACTAAGATCTTATCAGAAGTAACCTAAGCCGTCTCTCGCATTCTTTTCAAACACATGTAACCTTAGCCGTCTCTTGCAAATCTTTTGAAACATGTAGGGAGAGGGATGCTGAAATGGCTATTATTTTCAAAGACATGGGGAGAGGAATGCTGACATGGCTGAGCGCACCTGGAGCTGGCCCTCCCGTGTGGCTGCCCGTTGGGAAAAGATGTCCAGAATGAGCGCTGTCCTGTCGCAGATGCGCACGCGGTCGCCCAGGGCCCGCTCCAAGTTGCGTAGCTGCCCTGGCGTGAGCTCGTCATCGAAGATCAGAGTTTCTGCACCTGTCTCTGCCACCGCGCCCACCACTTCTTCCACCTTACCACTGCCGATGTAGGTGCGTGGAGAAGGTGTCTCCAGCTGCTGGTACGTCTGGCCTACTACCTGCAGGCTCCAGTGGTGCCCATGTCAATGGCCAGTCATAGCCCATGTGGAATGACAACTAAAAGCCCATGTACATGGCCCTGGGAGGCCAATGTGACTGGCCCTGATTGGTCTACATGATCTGCCGACAATGACCCATGTGACTTGTCCGTGTGACTGGCCTGAATGGCCAATGTGATATGCCGACAATGCCCGCTTTGACTGGGGCTGAATGGCCTATGTGATCTGCCGACAATGGCCCATGTGATATGCCGACAATGCCTGCTGTGACTGGCCCTGAATGGCATTTGTGATCTGCCGAGCGGCCCATCTGATTGGTCCTGATAGCCCACATTCAAAGGGCTCTGATGGATGGCCTGGTTCGACAACGTGCAGGAGATCGCAGTTTCCAATGCCAATGTCCCATATCTCTGCACGAATGGTGGTCAACTCAAGAAACCACAAATCCATCTCCACCCGCCTACCATCCTTCTATTGGACCCCGTCACAATTCTGAACTCTCCCAACGGAAGTTGGAGAATGGGGGAGTAAAAAGCAAAGCACACTCAAGGCTCCCTCTACCTCCTGCCCGGTCTTCTTCGTACCTTTCCCCCCTTACCCTCCCCACCCACCCCCCTCCAGCACCCCTCTGTTGCATGAGCGAGAGAGCGGGGGGGAGAGAGGGAGAGAGAGAGGGGGAGAGAGAGAGAGAGAGAAAGAGAGAGAGAGAGAGAGAGAGAGAGAGAGAGAGAGAGAGAGAGAGAGAGAGAGAGAGAGAGAGAGAGAGAGAGAGAGAAGGGGGGGGGAGGAGAGAGAAAGGGGGAAGGGAGAGTCCCTGTGAGTGAGTGTGCGGGCATGGGAGTCTGTGTCTACGCAAGCACACAAGTATATCGAGCTCCAAAGGCCCCTTCAGGTGCCAGTGGTCTCTGGATTGGATGATGATCAGCTGACAAGCAGGATGGGCTGGGTCTCGTACATGCAGGCCGGCAGTGTCAGCAAGGCGCCCCAGCTCATGGAGAGATTCGCTGATAGTGTAACCCATGCCCCTCTGCTTGGGAGGCATCTTGACTTGAACGCCCACCAAGAAAGCTCTCTCAGGAGGCGGAACCCCGCTCGTATCGCCTGCTAGCTCCTCGTCTATTGCATGCTCCTGCCATCATCCCGGCTCAAAACTCAAAAAGGACATCTGCGCAAGGAGCCCAAGGTGAGACGAACATGACGTGCACAGTTGATCGTCAGCCTTTTTCCTATGGCAATGCACTCGTGGGAGGGGACCAGATTGACCCTTCCCAGATGTCGCCTCTTGATAAGCTAAGGACTTTTTGGATTAGACATTGGTCATAACGGCTCCACACTTGACCTGATCTGATGAGCAGAGACTTTAATTCTGCAGTCTTTCCAGAGGAATCTTTCCCTGCCAACAGCACCATGCATTACCAGGTTTCCCCTGCAACCAACAAGACCTGTGATTTCCTTCCAAGCCTCTGAAGGCCGCAACCCTGACCCCTGTTTTGGCCAAAACACTTTGTCCTGCAGCAGGCAGGTCAAACCAGACCCAACACAACCTGCGACAAAACAGAAGCTGTGCAGCAGAAGCGAGCGTGTGGAAGTAAGGGTGATTGGCACCTCGGCCAAATGTCCTGCTCTCTCAGATCAGGTCTCCAAACAGTTTTTCCGCAATGGCTTTTGAAGCCACTCAGTACCGCAAATTGTAACATCATTGGGAGCCGGACCCCTTCTCACACGCCCTTCTGTGCCCCTACACCCCTCATCATTCTGCAACACATCACGCAACTTCACCTACAGCCCCTGTATACAACAGATAGAAACCTCATCCTACCTGAAAGGAAACCCTAACATGATCGTGTGCTCGATCCAAACACCATATCCAGGGTAGGGATTGGAATGGCTGAAGTCCTTACGCCTGTACCACGGAAGTCCCAACATGAAGCCCGACCCTAAGCTTGGGGATTTCACCAAGACTGAATCCTTGTCGTGCCAAAATAGTAGGACTGGGATCAGAAAGAACGCAGCAATCGTATCATCACCGTGCACTCTGACAACGGATATTGCAGTCGTCATCTCCCTCCTACTTCATGAGGCAACCAATCCCCGGCCTCGCAAATCAGATTTACGACCTCAACAAAGAATGAGGAACAGGTTTTGACGTTGACGTCCTGGCCGTCATTAGCGCTGGGGGCCCCCGATGTCAAGTATCCTCTGCTTACAACAGTAAGCTTGTTCAAATTCCCACCGGTCTGATATGGCCCAGACTCCTCTGGTAAGCACAAAATGGACTGAATAAAACCATATCCTGTGTACAGCCTCCGACAAGAGCAGACCATAAATGGGGGCGATTCAGAAGGACTAACTGACCCTCGCTTGTTCTGAGAAAGTCCGTATTAGGCTTTGACTACCCTGATGAAAAGCAACCACATCCACCTGCTAACTTACATTTATGTGGCATAAGCACCCTTAAGCATGACAGTTACTGCATTGGTATCCCATAAGTCCGGAGTAACTAGCCATGCAGTCTCCTGCAGAACATATTCGTCCTGCGGTGCAAAACACAACCATCTCCACTTTTTTGTGTTTCAATTTTCCAAGGCCCTCTTTCCGCTTGGCCCTCTCTCTTTATGCTACAATGCATTCAGGTTTAACCGTACCGTGTCTGCCCGCAAAACTTCTGCCAAAGTTGCCTCTTCCTCATCCCCGTCCTTCTTTGTGTTCAAAACTGCTGCTCCATTGCTGTACAGTTCCGGAAGTTGTCGAAGATCTTCTGGCATACTCCATGATGTCCAGCTGTCATCGTGTTCCCTGCTTTGAGCAGAGACCCTCCTGTGGTTATTGCGGGCCCAGCCTTCAAAAGACAGTCTTTGAAGAAGGACTTGATGCAGAAGTGGCCCGTTTGTAAGCCTGGAAATGTTTGTCCGGCCTTCAAGCCCCCGAGCAGTCCAAGAGGAAGGCTGTGCTAAGGATGATGTGCAGCTCTGCATGATGCATTGAGGATGCATTATAGGTTGGAGCAGAAGTGCGGCTGCCAGTGGATGGAGCTCTCCAGAAGGCTGCAGGTACAGCTGCAACATGTGGCCGAGTTAGAAAGCCCTGATAAGTCCCACCTTTCTTGAAGAGCTTGAACAAATGTCGCTCTTAGAAGAAAGACCAACTTCACGCGACGCTCTTTCACTTTTAGCAGAACCCACCAGGACATAAGGATGGGCTTGTTTGCATGACATCAAAACAAACATAATAAGTGCCTGGCAGTGAGGTCGAGGTCCATCGAAAGAGACCCCTTAGTAAGGGAAAAAAACAGAACGGTATTGTCATGACACTCAAAGTGGCGCGTCGAAATGGCGACCGAACCTCCCAATGCGGTTTCATCCTTGGCATTTGAGGTTTGTTATGACAGGAACAAGAGCATATCTGTGGTAACACTCTCAAAGTTGTTTGTCCCCAGATGAGTCGGATGCTCTTGACAACGGCAACCTCTACCAAAAAGTTGCACAAAAAGGAAATAGAACGGCCAGCCCTTGAGAGGACCTGGCGAAGAAAACTGCCTGACTATAGGTCTGAAAGCAGCCACATGCAGAACCAGCACAAAGGTAAGGAAGCAGGAAAAGCACTATTTCGGAATCTTCAAACCACAATCTGAATTCATTTCAACTTATTCAGACTGTGGCTTGAAGGGTTGTAATAGTGTCTCGATCAGGCAGTTGTCACCTGCTATGTGTTTCGTGAATAGAGAGAAGCTAGCCCAGACCCCAGCGAAGCACAATTGCTTTATTCCTCAGCTGTCCCGCTCTGCGCTGTTGGGCACAACTTGTTTCACAAGAGATATGTCTCATACTTACTTTATAGACGATCCCTGCCACGTAGGTCCGGGGTGCGAGCCATTACTAATGCCGAACAGGCAACGGATAGCTCCGAACTGTACAGCCTTTGTGGGCCCCCGAGTCTGGGCCCATGATTGGACATGTTCAATTGCTTCTGATATCTGGAACCTATCTGGTTTCCTAATTACACAATATTTGGCATATTATTATTAATGTGCTTCTCTGCGAAGTCTCATACCTAAGATATGTTTTAGAGCTATGGCGGCTGTCGTACAGATTGGCGGAGTTACGTCGTCCTCCCCTTTCGATGATTTGCTGAAGATTGTTGCAGGTATGAGCAATACTAATGGCTACTGTTGTTCTGATCAAAATTATGCTGCAGCTGTCTTGCCCCCATTGTGATGGTTTGTGCTATTAATATGGCACCACCCCTTATGTTCAGGGGCACAT
>KV908499.1:310207-317707 GCA_002005505.1 Botryococcus braunii
TTGACAGTCCCCTTCGCACGATACGTGGCACTGCACGGCGTGGGAAACATCAAGCGGTACCACATTGCAAAGGTGTATCGGCGGGACCAGCCGCAGATGAACCGGGGCCGCTTCCGGGAGTTCTTTCAGTGCGACTTTGACATCGCAGGCGACTACCCTCCCATGATCCCGGATGCTGAAGTCCTCAAGGTGGGTGCTTCTTTGCCCAAATTCTCTCAGTTGTCTCAATTGGTGCATTGTTTTCAGCTGCTTGGCATGTACACATGAAAATGTACGCATGCATGCGAGCCTTAGGCTGAAATCTTCCATGATCCTTGACTCTGCAGTGGTGGGGGCGATTCGCGTGTTCTCGTACTTTTGGATGCACCTGCACTAGTAATGGGCAGGCGCTATCCTTGAAACTGTCGCAATTCCAAGTGTGAAGAGTCCAGGGTGCGTTGCATGGCTCTGTAATTCTGCATGCATGCATGCGGACATCAAGCGTGGAGGCCCAAGTCTTGATGACCCGGAAACCCTGTTATAAATTGCTGCCTGCAAACCCCCCTCCCTCCGGATGGCCGGGGGCATGAATATGATGTCTGTTATGTTTTTAAATTCCTGTAAATCCATGTAGATTTCAATGTCAGTTTCCACTCGAGGTGCTTGAAGCCCCCGTTTCTGATGGAGGTGGAGGTGGATCAGGTGCTGGTGGAGATTCTGACAGATCTGGACATCGGCAACTTTGAGATCAAGCTGAATCACAGGAAGCTGCTGGATGGCATGATGCGGCTGTGCGGTGTGCCCGCCTCAAAGTTCAGAGCCATATGCTCTGCTATCGATAAGCTGGACAAGGAGCCCTGGTCTGCTGTACGAGAAGAGATGGTTGCCCAGAAGGGCCTCTCGCCGGAAGTGTGCCCCCTCCTGCACATGATACAGTTTTTAAGACCCCTCACTTTGAAAAGAATAATAATAATAATAATGATGATATGGGGTAAACTATTGTAATGTTTATTCATACTGCTGTGTTGATATTTGAACGAATGGATGTAGATGAACTTACCGATGTCTAGAGCAAGTTATGAGAGAGCATCTTCACAGTGGTTTCCATCCCTGATCCGATGCTTGGTTTGAATCATGCGATATTGAAGTTTTCAGAATCCGCTAGTCTACCCCCAGAGCACCGCCCCCATACCTGCACCACCCCAACCACCCACACACACGCACACACACACACACACACACACACACACACACACACACACACACACACACACACACACACACACACACACGCACGCACGCACACACGCACGGGTGCGCATCCCCCTCTCCCCCCCCCTCCCTCCTCCACCCCCTCTCTCTCGCCCCCTCTCTGTCACGCACCTTCAGAACACATTAACATGGGCAGCAAGTGGGGTTCTCACTCCCACCTGGAACGCGCATCCACTCCCAGGCAAGGGAGACACAGAAGCACAACCTCATACCGAAGTAAAGTGCCAATTTTATTTTGTCGTCTGCGGGACTTGAACCGGAGTGCAGAAGGGCTGCGGACGAGGGTCACCGCGCTGTGGCGGGGTCCAGGTGGCAGACAAAATACAGCCTTTTGTGGAGATGAGGGGCCCACCGGAGGAGCTGGTCGAGAAGCTGTGCGCAGAGGGGTCCCCTTTCAGAGGGGATCCTGACGCGGAAGGGGCGCTGGCGGATCTGCGGCTTCTTTGCCAGCTGCTGCAGAGCCTGGGAGGTCTGGGGCCCATTGTCCTGGACCTCAGTTTGGCGCGGGGCCTGGACTATTACACGGGGGTCATCTATGAGGCCGTCCTGCAGGGCGCCACCGTTGGCTCCATCGCTGCAGGAGGACGGTGACTGCTCCCTCTCCTCATCTTGCCCTCAAGACTTCCCACCGATATCTTTCTCTTCCTTATCCCACTTAGTCTTTCTCCGCTTTTCTTTTTTCCTCCTTTTCCTGGGCTTGGAGTGTTCCCCCCCCCCCCCCGAGGGGGGGAGGTTTCTTCTTTTGTGGCTGGTCGTTTTTTCCCCTTTTTTTTTGGGGGGGGGGGAGGGGTTGGGAATCCTGAACTTGGGAGGGTGCTGGTGGGGTGTGCCTTTGTTGCCTTGGGAGTGAATTTTCATTCCACTCGTTGTGGGGCGGGGGGGTCTTTTGGCCCCCCCCGGGGGGGGGAAGGGGTGAAAAAGTTGAGAGATGGAATGGCGTGTGTGTCGTCAGTGTGGGGCAGTTTTGTTTTGGCAAAGGTCAGATCAAGTGGGGCCGTATGTGTCATCTCTTCCCAAGTTAACGACGGTCGAGGGATTGGGATTCGAGATTTTGTTTTGGGGTGGATGCCCGTCTTGGTTGGTGAGGGTGCCGGGTTGTCACGTTGAGTCTCCAGTCTGGAAGCCATACGAGGAGCTTGATGCACCTGCCAGGGCTCTCTGCTGTCCTGCAGAGGGTGCTGCACGAGTCTGAAGGCTGTGGACGTGCGTTCTGCACGTGTTGGCCTTCCCCTATGCGTGCGGGCGCTTGTGCCCCTCTTGCATGACACAAGCGAGTGACGGAGGAGGAGGGAGGGAGAGAGAGAAGGAAAGAGGGGGGTGGGTAGAGATGGGGGAAGAGGGAGATAGGTCGAGCCACACACACACACACACACACACACACACACACACACACACACACACACACACACACACACACACACACACACACACGCGCACACAGCGAGGGGGGGGGAGAGCGAGAGAGAGTAGTTTTTTTTTATTGTGTTCTGAGGGGTGCCCTCACGGGCAAAATCATGATGCTGAGTTGTACTCTCAAGTCTACAAACGTGATGCCAAGCTGTCCTTGTAAGTGTAGGAACGCCCAGTCACCAAGCTGAAGGCATCTGCTGGGAGAAATTTGGTCATTGCTTTGGCTCCCTCAAAGAAGTTGCCTGGGACAACATGGGGACAGATCACTTGGCTTACTTTATCTGACAAGATACACATGGGCTTCTGACACCCAAAGTGATGATGATGATGATGATGATGATGATGATGATGATGGTGATGAATGAGGAGGGGGTTGGCAGGTACGATGGCCTGGTGGGAATGTTCAGCGGAAAGGACAAGCCCGCCGTGGGAGTCAGCATAGGCATAGAGCGCGTTTTTGCCCTTCTGGAGGAAAAATACCGCAGCCTTGCCGCTGCTGGGCAGGGGAAAATCCGAGAGAATGATATCCAGGTGCGCTCCCCTCCCTCTTCTGGGGCCCCCTTTCTTCATTTTTCGCTTGTGTGGAGAAGTGCCCTCCAGCGGCTTGTGTGTTTTGCTGCATGCCGCTGGCAGCCTTGTGGCATAGCGGCAGGTCCCCTCCCAAACATTCTGTCTGCCCAGATGTCCAGATACTCGAGCGCACCCCACACGTGTCCAGCCCGATCTGGCACATGGACCGAACACACACACACACACACACACACACACACACACACACACACACACACACACACACACACACACACACCTTACACACGCACACACACACACATGCACGCATGCACAGAGACACACGCACACACACACACACACACACACACACACACACACACACACACACACACACACACACACCCACACACACCCACTGTGCGCCTGCAGCGGTGTTGCTTGGATAAAGCAACAAGCAGGCAGCACGGTGATCAAGCTCCTGCATTGTTGAGACACTTGTGACCCTCTATTGCATTCAACGCGTTTGAGTGGAGAAGAACAGGCAGGGATGTGATCGAGGGCGGGGGTTGTATCCACCTACTACAGAAACATTACATAAGCTAATTCTCTAATTGCAAGAGCAGGCAGGGGCCGTGTTCAATGGGTTGCAATGCGCAGCTTGGGAGCTGGTGATCTTTCAATGGAGTGCAGAGCAGGCGGGGCTGTGACTACTCTTATAGGGTGTCTTCGAGGTTGCAGCTTGTCTTTGAATGGTGGAAAGAAATACACGGTTATAATGTAACGGTATAACAGCAGATGCAGGCAGTGCCGTGATTGGCAGGGGGTGGGAGGTGCAGGTACTGGTGACGTCCGTGGGGAAGGGGCTGCAAGGAAAGAGGATGGAGGTGTGCGCCCGCCTGTGGGCGGCCGGCATACCTGCGGAGTTCGGTTACAAGGCCAACCCCAACCTGAAGGACCAGCTGGGCTATGCAGACGAGAACGGCATTCCCTTTGTCGTCCTCTTTGGTGACACTGAGCTTGAGCAGGTGAAGCCCGGCCCTTCCCACCCGTCTCTTGCTTTGCATGTTACGATACTGAGCGCTGGCTTTGTGTGACTGCATGGGTACCAGGGGCTACGTGAGTCGCCTTTCCGCCCCCCCCCCCTATCAAACCCCTATGGCTCTCTCGCCCCCTCCCCTCTCTTTCCCTCTCGGTCCCCTACCTCCCTCTCTCACTCGCCGCCTCTGTCGGTCTGTGTGTGTGTGTGTGTGTGTGTGTGTGTGTGTGTGTGTGTGTGTGTGTGTGTGTGTGTGGGTGTGTGTATGTGTGTGTGTGTGTGTGTGTGTGTGTGTGTGTGTGTGTGTGTGTGTGTCTGTCTGTCTGTCTGTCTGTTTGCATGAAAGTGAAAGAGCATGTGCAGTGGCGCCCTCGGCCGATGAGTGGCAACCAACAGTGCAGTGCCGAGGGCCGGCCTCTCCTTACACCTGGACCTTCCCGGTCTTTCAGCATCAACGCACACTCATGCAAGCACATTGCTCTGATCCAAGAAAGATTCCCGGTCGTGCGCTAGGAAGGATTACTAGACCAGCGTAGCACATGCTACTTATACCACTGTGTTACTTATCAGCGACAGCCAGAACGTGGGCTGCTGCGATATGCCTTGGTGTAGTCAGGCTCAATGCTCGCTCTTAACGTTTTCGGCGTCTGCATAGTTGTCGCCATTTATCGAAGACCAGTGCAGTTTTTTTCACGTCCAGCGAGTGGTAAAGGAGTTGCTGTTCGTGCAACAGGGAGTGCTGCAATGAGAACATGGCTTGTGATTTTACGTGACGGGTCTGATGCCTGTTGGGGGTCCGGGATGTCAGGGTGTCTTCAAACTGAAGAGCATGCGGGCTGGGACCGAAGAGGACGTGCCGCAGGAAAAGCTGGTGGAAGTTCTGCAGGACAAGCTGCAGGCCCTGGGGCCGCTTTCCATCATTGCCACGCGTATCACTACTCCTGCGCCCTCGCAGCCTGCCTAATATGTCCCCTCGCAGCCTGCCTGACAACCTGCCTGCCTTCATTACCACGTGTTCCATTGACTCGGTTGCTCTCTCTAGTGACAGAACCATCAAGAGGCGTTCCATGGGCTCGACTAGTTAATCTCTGCACTCCCGCGTGGGCATGAGAGCTGCCCGACGCATTCCTTCAGCCATAGTCCTTTCTCCTGAGCCAGTCGCGACAACTTCTGTAACAGTAACAGTAACAGAAGTTCTGTTGCCTTCCCGCAGTTTGCCTGACATTCTCGGTCAGATGTACTCCTTGAACATGTAGTAGAAGGGCTTACCAAGCATTGCACTGGCGTGAGTTTTCTCCTACGGACGGGTGCCATAGCGTGTTCATGGAAGACGGTGTATTGCTGTTGTGTGCGTTGCTTCTTGCAGCCGCACCCGCTGCAGTTGTTTTACAACCGAAGCACTGCCTGCCATATCCCTTGGAGTAAGGCATGTAACGTGAGAGTAACTACCTCTGCTTAATACCTAACTGGCTCTGCTACCTACTAACTCTGCTTACAAGCTACCAACTGGAAGTCACTATGGCTAATTGCGCTCACTGCCTACCGGCCGTCGTGTTCATACAGCTCGATGTTGTACTTTGGCGTGCAGTACATGCTCGTACCAGGTACTGCCTGGTAGAGCCCATCGAAGTAAGGCGTGTTCAAAGGTGCGTTCCACACTGAATCTTTGCCTCTCTCAGAGTTTTTTTTTGTGGGGGGGGGGGGGGGGATGGGACAAGTTGTTGAGTCAGCTGCGTACATAGCTCTCCAACAAACAAGAGCATGGCAAACGAACGCGTTTGTGGACACTGCAGTAGCTGGTAGAAGGCGCGTGGAACTTTTCGGAGACTTGCTCCCCCTCCCTCTCTGTGTTCCAAACACAGCAGAAATCACGCTTTGGAATTCGAGGGTTTATGGACTCCCGACTCCGGACTCCCGAGTATGAGGCCAACGCGTGCTCCCTCTCCTCCAAAACCACCCCTCCTTTAAAAGTGGAGCCCCCACCCCCCCCCCCCCTTTGCGGGCACCGCCAAAAAAACAAACGGCAGATGGAAGATGTTGCTGAATAGAGCACTCTACTTGCCACTCAGTAGCATCTGACCACCGCGCTGGTCTTGGTCCATTGCGGTTTGGTGCAAAGGTATTTGCCGCTCACTTGCCTGGCTTACGTCCAAGAAATATGTCCTCGTGCAGCAAAGACTTAATCGGTTTATTATTCTTCTGCCTCAGTCTTCTTCACCTTGCAACCAAGCAGAACATGCCCAGCAGCGACCACATAGATAAAAAGCCAGCCTGGAGGCCAGCAGCGACCAGGTAGGTAAATACCAATTAGGTAATTACCAAGTACTAAGTAGGTAATCACCAATTTATAAATACCAGCCTGGAGGCCAGCAGCGACCAAGTAGGTAAATACCAATTAGGTAAGTACCAATTACCAAGTAGGTAATTTACCAATTAATAAATACCAGCCTGGAGGCCAGCAGCGACCAAGCAGGTAAATAACAATTTGGTAATTACCAATTACCAAGTAGGTAATTTACCAATTTGTAAGTACCAGCTTGGAGGCCATTAGCGACCAAGTAGGTAATTACCGTTTTATAAATACCAGCCTGGAGGCCAGCATGCTGCGCAGCGACCAAGAAGGTAGATACCAGCCTGGAGGCCAGAACTGGGAGGGAGGCATGTAGAGCAAAATGTGCTCCTGAAGGGGCCCCGAGACTAAAGGTGTCTCCTCCGGTGAGCTGCATGTGCAGGCACATGACACCAGCATCCTCGCACCTACTTTCTGGAGGAATCATTGTGGAGTTCTGCTGTTACTGCCTCTCACATGTCGATTTCAAAGGAGGTCAGGACATGGGACACGTGCGATGACGACTGAACATAAACACCACCCCTTTCCCCCCGCGGGGTTTTGGGGGGGAGGGAGGGGAGATCCCTGGTTGGGGTGATTGAGGTTGCAACCTCAGCTATCAATTGATAGCGCTAGCGTAGCCGGTTGTCAAATGCAACGGAGAGGAACGGTGGTGCTTCGAGTGAGACACTGAACCTTATCATTGATATATATAAATTATCAAGTTGGATGTGTATAAGTTATCAAGTTGGCTGTTGATGAACCGGAGGTGGATGCAAGCTGGGCTTTCCTGACTGGACTCACATGTTTGGGGAAGCCAAACAACACAATTACATCGGATGCGATGCTGGCTTGCCGAGCTGTCCAAACTGCCCAGTTGAAAACATTGACAAGGTTTTTATAAACCATGTTGAGAGCTGGCAATCTGCGACGGATAACAGTGACACAGTACTGCATAGTT
>KV908499.1:320207-335207 GCA_002005505.1 Botryococcus braunii
GGAGGGGGGGGGGGAGAGAGGGGGGGGGGAGGGGGGGAGGGAGGGGGGAGAGGGGGGGAGGGGGAGAGAGAGAGAGAGAGAGAGAGAGAGAGAGAGAGAGAGAGAGAGAGAGAGAGAGAGAGAGAGAGAGAGAGAGAGAGAGAGAGAGAGAGAGAGAGAGGTGGGGGAAAGAGAGGAAGGGACAAGGGGGGAATAAGGAATGTAAAACACCCAGTGAGAAACATATTTGAAAGGTTATGGGCATTGGCGTATCCTGTACACAGCAGACAGGTCGTAGACGAAGCTACTTCAGCTGCAGTCCGTATGACTGTCTGCTGAGTATCACACACAACTGTTGGACAAGACTAGCATCTTGTAATGACCAGCATCTTTCACAACCAGTTCCGTTACATCATTGTATTGCACTCAAGCACCGACCAAGCAATTACTAGATAAGGCTCTAGGCAGCTACGTTCAAGTACATGCCTATACTCCCTGCAGTCACTGTCCCTTGTCTGTTTGAGTGACTACAGGGTACACTAAGCTTGTTCACTCTCACAATAGCAACAACGATACAACACACACTGCCGCACCGCACCTGTACACAGCAGACAGGTCGTCAACAGACGAAGTCACTTCAGCTGCAGTCCGTATGACTGTGTGCTCAGTATCACACACAACTGTTGGACAAGACTAGCATCTTGTAATGCCCAGCATCTTTCACAACCAGTTGGCATTCACTCCGGTGGGGCAGCCTTAAGAGTTCACCCGACAAACGTGTGATCTAAATCAGATTGTACCTAATGTTCGAAAGCGTTCACAATCTACCGTGTCGCAAGGTACCTTATGTTCTCAATGGACCCATATCCTAATAGCGTACACATGAAGATCACTTAAAGCACAAGGCATCCAATAATAATGTTCACAACTCAACAATAATCACACAGAGACACACCAAAATTGGGGTGAAACAGCAAGATATCGCAAGTGACAAGAAGTAAACAAAACAGAACAGGCAAACCCACACTGAACGAAACACACACACACACACACACACACACACACACACACACACACACACACACACACACACACACACACACACACACACACACACACACACACACACACAGACAGAGCCACACACACGCACACCCACACGCACACCGCCGCACCCACAGATACAAGGCACACAACAACACAACACATACACATGCCCACACACACAAACAATCCAATGAAAAAAGGAACAAACGAGTCCAAAATAGAAACTACTGCCCCGGCCAGGGCCCTGTATCTCGATGTGCGGAGAATATGAGACGAAAAGTACCCGAACCCCGAACACTTTAACTTTTATCTAGGTACTGTCCTGCATCACACAAGCGTACAGTTCCCACTAACTAATATGTGGCCTAACCTAGTCTTGTGATCCATATGCTCGGAAGTCTCCAGCTGGAGACTGCAGAGTACGTATGCAGAGTCAACCGAAGACAGTCACGGATTCCCATGAAGGGCTGAGGAATGAAAACCCACAGGTTCCTAACTGTCCGTTGTTCATCTTCATCGTCCCTCAAAAGTCTCCACTCCTGAATCTGCTGCGTTTCATTCCTGACCTACTGTCATTCAAGGCTGAAAATCGTCAATGTCTCCGACTTCTGAACCTTACACCTAGCAAATTCTGATATAAAGAACGCACGATCGCCCCAGGTACAAGCCAATTCCGGGCATAAAAGTATACTGATACTTTTGAGATTTCAAAGGGACCTAAATGTAAGATATTCAGAGGTCACTTACCCAAAAGAATGGGATTTTCTCTACGCTTCACAACAGTGGCTCGACACCGGTCACGGAAACAGAATTGTCTTTGGAAAGAGCCAGATCGCCCAAGACCACTGTTGTATGCCTTTTGTACACTTAGCTGGCATATAATAGCATTTACTATCTGCATTCACGAACGTACAAAAGCCCTCAACCGGTAGTCATGTTGCTTTTCTTAACCCTTACAACATCCAACTTCAGTGCAGAACGGAAACTCCCTTGAAACCTTTCAGAACAATGCAGCAGTTAACACTCAAGAACAAATCGTCCTACTTCTAGACAGCCGCCATCTTTGCTGCATGGCCTGTTGTCCTGCAACCAACCTAAAGACTGATGGTGCTCGTTCTAATGTGAACTAAGCTCTGATTTTTTAACTATTCTAAACACACCCAGCTGAAGAAAGCATTAAACTTGCTCGACATGGGGTGGATCAACCCCGCCAGCGGGCACCACCGAACTGTAGACTCCACAGTACCATATACAATGCAAAGCCATAACAAACAACGCCCAATTTGGGACAGATCAATCTCACTAGTGGGTGCCACCGAACTATATACACTCCACAACATCAACGCAGCGCAGCGCAAGAAGCCGGGTGTGCTACCACGGGGGTTGTTGCACACAGGCAGCATTCGAAACCCGTCACAGACATTGTATGTCCAACCGCTCCTCTCCCAAAAGCCAATGGCAGCGACTGCCGAGCAGCCTACGGTCATCGATCTGCATATACTTCGGAAAAGAAAAGGTTCAAAAGCCCACACCGTTTTACTTTTTCGACCGTACCTATTCCTCGGGACAGAAGAAACGTGACTGCCCAGCAATACCAGGTGGGAGCGATTCCGGCGCCCCAAAGGTCCACCTCGTGTCGCCAGATACTAGGAAATTAATGTAGTGTATCATTCACACACTTTGAGTGTCCTTTATGTGTTTCACAGGCTCTGAACCACCACACCCCTGCGGCAAAGCCGTGGGGTACGGAAGGATTCGACAATGAAGAACACCTTTGGATACAGGCAATGCGTTCCTGCCTCCAAGTGGCAGGCGGGCCCCAGCACTCCCTCAGGTCAGGCACAACGGCCTGCAGTATAAATCAGAGACTGTGCAGCCGTATGAAGAATGCACACTTTCTCCGTGTGTGCCAGGGCACTTGCGCTTCTTCACTTTTCCCTTAGAATGTCAAAGTGAGAGGCGCGATGCCCTTGGCATGGCGTAACTTGCGGTGACAGTGACCTTCAAACTCGGCATGCACTTTCTTCCTTTCTGCTCCCAGAAGCCTCCCATTGCCGGGAGGCAGCACGTAGGCCGGTCTAAAGGCCCAGGTAGTAGGAGATGTGGGTGAGGAGGTACATGGGGATGGTAAAGTAGAAGAAGACAATGTTCACGAGCAGGCGGTACAATTTGCCGATGATGTGGCTGCTGGAGGTCTGGGTCAGTTTCAGGAAGGCTTTGCCCGTCATAACGCCTGCAAACGCAATGAAGGAGAGCAGGGTGGTGCTCAAAGTCGACAGTGTTCCCTCGACGAGGGAGCACAGCGCCTTCTGTGTCTGCGACTCCTCCGCGTCGAAATCGTCCCAGGGCTGCGCGAAGGTGGTGGCAGTCGCCTGCGCGATGGCCGCGTTGTAGTGCCACTCGAAATGGTCCTTGACCTGCAGCTCCTCGCACCCCGGGTCAGAGCACAGCTGTGCGAGGGAGGCTTCCCCAACAAACGACCTTTGATCCCGCACAATCTGGGTCAGCACATGTATTTGACCGGGAGAGGTTCTCATCCGAAATCGGTGCAGTTCGATGTTCAGTTGACATTTGTTTTCTGACGAGCCTGACAGAATTTCCCAAGCTGACGCTTGAATTCATCTGCATTGCCTGGTTTTGATGACTCCTTTTTTTAAATTTGGGTTCAGGTACTCTACAAGAATGTATCTGAGCTTCACGGGGTCATCACAACCCCATGAGAGGAAAGATGGTACCATGAAGAAGACAAGATGAGCTTCGAAACTGACTTGAGAGCAAGTCTTTTGGCTTTCTTCCACCTCCCGCGGTGACGGGGTGCGCGGGGTGTATGTGTTTCTTTATGGGGGAGGGTGGGGTGCGCGGTGTGTATGTGTTTCTTTTCCCTGTAGACAAGGGCCACTACGAGGCTTTGTATCGTAGATAGATGCATACCGAGAGGGTGTAGCCATAGGGGCGCGAGGTTTTTTCCTTGGTATTGCCTGGGCGAGGCTCCACCATGGTGAGGTACACAACCGCCCAGTTGTTGAATTTTTTGCAGAGCCAGATGGGTGTGCCCACGTGAGCAAAGCCCCAGTTGTAAAAGGGGACGCTGGGAACCACATCGCAGTTGTTGACCACTCTATAGCTAGTGAAGAGCGGGTCCTCCTCCATGGCCCTGTTGTAGGCCTTCGAGAAGGCATAGTCTCCGGTGCGAGGGCAGCCGGTGGTGATGCACGTGACTGGCGTGTTCTTCAGCTCCTACATCACAGCAACAGACTCGAGATCAGCCTATGTTGAGCCATGTAGGAATCTGCTACAGCATGCTGCTTATCCTTGCATGTCTGTGTACCCTTGCACGCCTCTTCTCCATTATCGCAAGCCAACCTGTTCTGACTCGGAACACGCATCAGCCCGTGCTTGATGTGCAGCACCCTCATCAAAGTCTACCGATTCTATGTAAGATGCATGAGAGGCTACTGATTACCTTTCAAACGCATTCAAGGTTACTGATTCTTTCGCATGCATGCCGGAACCACTATTTTCGCTCTCTTAAAACGCCAGAGGCTATCTGTGCTTGACATATTTGCAGGCGCATGGGCTTGGGGTGAACTGTCACTCACTTTGAAAGCCCCACCTCCCCTCCCCCCCCCCACCCCACACACACACACACACACACGCCCGCACGCACGCATGTGCGTGCGCGCGGATATGCACACGTGCAGGCAAGCAAGCATGCACATACAGAAACACAGACACATGCACACTTAAACCCAAAAATCCAGTTATGGCACGCCCAAACCCCCCCTGGGGGATCTATACCGTACCGTTGCAAAATATTGACCCTTATTTTTAGTTTGACCCCCCAAGAATTCCCGTTATTTTCCCCTTCCCTGCGGGAAATCGGAATATTTTTATGTTGAACCCCCATTCCTGGGTCAATATTTTGCGACGGTACGGTATATATATATATATATATATATATATATATATATATATATATATATATATATATATATATATATATATATATATATACCGTACCGTCGCAAATTATTGTTCACATAATTATTTGGGTGTTCAAATTTAAAAATATTCAGAAAACCCCAAAATCGGGTGTTCAATAATTTGCGCCATTAAATTTCGGAATTAAAACAGCGGCACGTGCATCCCCGACTTGCACGGATGATCGGAAGACACTATTGCATCGTTAAAAAAATAATGGGTCGTGTTTTCATCGCCTAGAAACCGATTTTGTCAATTCTGATCTAGATCAGATATGACCAAGGTTGTGCCGAGAAGGAAGGCGGTGGTACCACCGCCGCCAGGACAGCTTACGCTGTTTTCGGTTGGCTTCGGCAGAGTTAGTGAAGAGGGAAGAATTGGATTGATTGAGAGGAAGTCTAGATCACTTGATACAGAGATACCAGCTATTGAGGCTGCAAAACGAAGGAAGCCAGGCAGGCCAAAGCAACATGCAGCCACAACATCATGCAGCCACAACATAGGTTCTTGGTGGCTAAGACATTTTTTTAGGAGTGTTTAAACATTATCTAGATGTTTAGAAGGTTCTCTGGTAGTTTTTGGAGATGTTCAGAAATAAAAAATATTCAGAAAACCCCCCGAGGGGGGTGTTCAACATTTAGCGCCATTAAATTTTCTCATTTTTAATATTTTTAATTAATATCTGGCCTTTTATGGGTGTTCAAATAAATTATAATGAACAATAATTTGCGACGGTACGGGTATATATATATATATATATACACATACATACATACATACATACATACATACATACATACATACATACATACATACATACATACATACATACATACATACATACATACATACATGTGTGTGTGTGTGTGTGTGTGTGTGTGTGTGTGTGTGTGTGTGTGTATACCGTACCGACGCAAATTATTGGGCAATAAACTTATTTTGGGCACCCAAAAATCCCTAAATAATAATTAAAGATAAGAAATAATCCGAAAAATAATGACGCAAATAATTGGGCACACCCTCCAGGAGGGTCAAGGAATATTTTTTAATATTTTTTAGAAACCCCCTTTCATCGTACTAGATAATTGATCAACATTGAAAACGGTGAGTTTTCTGACAAAAACACATCACAGTATTTTTTAAATGATATTTTAGAGTCATCGGAACATCCCTGCACCTCGAGGACGCACGTACCGCCGACAAAAACCCAGAAAATAATGGCGCAAATCATTGGGCACCCCCTCCAGCCGTTTATTCGATTTCTTTTTACTTTGGGCACGAAATATTTATTGCCCAATAATTTGAGCCGGTACGGTGTATATATATGTGTGTGTGTGTGTGTGTGTGTGTGTGTGTGTGTGTGTGTGTGTGTGTGTGTGTGTGTGTGTGTGTGTGTGTGTGTGTGTGTGTGTGTGTGTACATATCAAAACCGGAACTCACCGGAATGTACTTAGGGAGCCGGTATCGAGCCCACACTGATCCCAGCGTGGCCATGGCGCCTCCCAAACTGTGACCCACTACCACCACCCTACACATCCCCAACTGCTGCCTTCAGCCCCAGACATGCATCATAGATCGCATCCAAACTAAAACACATGAACTGCATCAAGTCCCAGACACCCCAGTGTGTATCTGTTCCTGACCGAGTCAGACCGCCCTTCTCCACAGCCACACATTGCGCATTTACGAAAATAAACAATCTGTAAGCCAGGACACATTAAACATGTGGTCTATCCTGGCCTTGAAGAGCAAATGCCTGAGGCCTTAAATCTCCAAGTTCACACACGGGAATAGAAAGGGAATCGTAGTTGGAAGCACACGTTTTTGCACTTTCACATTCAACCCTCCACAGTTGGCTCAAAGAACATTGGATCAGATCCCTAAAGGCATCTGGTCATCACGGAAGGCATGTCCATGCCATAGACAGAGTGAGTACAGCAACCAAATCCTTGTCACCACTGATCTACAGTTCGAGAACCCTAATCCCCGCGATTCTTTCCTCGAGGCCATCATGCCACATGCATGTCAGATATATGACTTTCGCACCTCTACATGCAACAAAGTTTGAGACCTGAGCTGTATGCTGCACGCCCTATTCATGCACATGCACCTGAATGTGTGTATGTGTGTGTGTGTGTGTGTGTGTGCGTGTGTGTGTGTGGGTGGGTGGGTGTGTGTGTGTGTGTGTGTGTGTGTGTGTGTGTGTGTGTGTGCGTGTGCGTGTGTGTCCCTGACGAACCGTTGTTTGGGAGACATGCAGTCCAATTAAGTGCCCAGAATAACACACAATTAGTCATGCCAATGCATGCGCACACTGGCACACACACCCTTTCTCTCCCCCCCCCCCTCCCACTCTCTCTCTTGCTCTTTTGCGTGCGCGTGCACGCCCGCGTGCCCTTACAAAGCAAGTGGGAAGCAAAAGTCTGTGGGGATCAAGGGAAGCAGGGAGGGAGAGGAAGCTGCACCTTGTGATGTCTTCAAGCTCCAGTTGGGGGGGATCGACAAAATCGCCCTCATTGTAGTCACTGATGAGTTTGTTGATGGCCCAGTCCAAAGTGCGGCCCTCAATATCCTTTTCATAATACTTGAAACGCTGAAATCGCTCATTAGGCTTGCCGTTTGGGAAGAAGCTCTTGTACTCTGTCACGGACTCCACCCCTTGCAAGAAGCCTGCATGAGCGTGTATGCGCTGCAATGCAGAACCCCGCACTAAATACTCAATCAACGAGTTAATATTTCCCATTGCCCGTCATGATGACAAGATGTGTTTGTCAGCCACCATCTTTTGGAGATTACTGTGCTTTACTCGATGACTGTAAGAAAAAAGGAAGATGGGAATGATTGCAGGCTTGCCCCTCTTGTATAAGACATTGAAGTTGCACGAATATACTCTCCGTCGCCTTACAACTTGCTATATGAAGTTCAGTGGTCACTCATGATTGACTGTCATGTGGTGGGTTAAGCTGATCTGTTGAAGTCTAACTTGGAGCTCTTGATTCCAAACAAATCATGTAGTCCCTTTAATTGTGTGTATGTGTGTGTGTGTGTGTGTGTGTGTGTGTGTGTGTGTATGTGTATGTGTGTGTGTGTGTGTGTGTGTGTCTGTGTGTGTGTGTGTGTGTGTGTGTGTGTGCGTGCGCATGTGAGCGCGCGTGCATGAGTGACCCAGAGGGTTTGAATTCAAATTGGACAAGCACAATAGGCTGGCAAAATGGAAGAGAGTCAGTCTTTGCGTGGGCAGTAAAAAAAGTCTCTGTGTGCGTGGTGTGTGTATGGATGTGTGTCTGTGTGAGTGTTTTGGGGGGGGGGGGCCGCTTTCAATTAAGGGGTGTAAATCAACCATGTTGGCAGGGGAGTATATCCCTCCTCCCTCCCCCCCTCCTCCCCGAGGCTGGCAGGACCCATAACTAATAGTCAAGTGGCCACTCCGAATGCCAAGTCATGAACACATGATGGGCAGAGACAGTGGATAACAGTTCCTATTTGGTAAGGCGCATGCACATCAACCTACGATAGGTTGGTCCTAATTTGCAACCTCAATTGATTAACTGATTTCAGGCTCAGCTGACAAACCACAGCAAAAAGAACATAGGGAACCACATATCTGAAGCGGAGGAAAAGACAAAAAATTCTAGCATGGTGCAGTGTTCTTTATCCAATGCCTGAACCTACCAAGCATGCCGGCAGTGCACTGACGCATACTTGCCAAACAAATCTTACGAAAGTTTGACGAATGGACAACAGATATCAGCAACTGTTCAATGCTTATGTACAAGCTGCAATATGCATTCAAGAGCAATAAAGTTGGGTTAGCTCTGGGACTAACACAGTGGGGCACAGGGGTGTTGATTAAAACGAATGCAGTCATTCAAGGCGTAGAACCTTGCAAAAAAAAGACACCAAAGATAAGCACCCTTTCTCCTGAAGTTGTTTGATGGGATTAAGTAGACTTTCAGAAAAGAATGTGAAAGCCATTTTTGACATTGTCAACTGACCTTGCCACCTGCAGGCTTCCACCACTCGACTTCTCGTTTGATGTAATTAAGATCTGCCAGCCAATCGCATGCCTGCCATGGTTCAGTCCCCCGAAACGAGATGACAATGTTGAAACCTTTATTCTTGCTGCCTGACTTCTGCTTATAGAAAGCATCATCCCACTCTTTGACCAAAGCGACGTGCACCTGCAAAACTCACATGGCACCCAGGTGAGCCCCATCAGTCTGAGTTCTAGACATCTCCACGTATCCTTCACAACATCTCCTTTGCTTATAGGGAGCATCAGTACCGTACATCATATACAGTGCTACGATTAGTGGCGACATTTTGCCAAATCGGCCATTTTTAGTAACTACATCAGAAATTTGCAATACTTAATATTTTCGGCCCTCGAGGGGTTACCAATTTCGACATTTGTGATTGAACTCCCATGGCCTAGAGTTGCCACGCCGTGCCAACCACAAATCTATTAGTATTGACAAGGAGTTGCGGAGTTGCAACTTAAAATTTCTGGTTATGGGGGCTATTTGCCAGTGCACTGGCGTCCTTGACGTCGGCAGACTGTAGTCGGCAGTCCCGAGTCTGGACTCCCAACTTGAGGGTCCCGAGTTGGGACTCCCAACTCCCGAAACAGGCCCCTAGGGATTCCCAGTGGGGAATGCACGGGGGCCACCTTGTGATCCCCACTGCGAATCCCCAGAAAGGTCTCTCTGGCGCCCGCCCGCCCGCCCGCCCGCCCGCCCGCTCCCCCTCCCCCCCCCTCTCTCTCTCTCTCTCTCTCACACACACACACACACACACACACACACACACAAGCGCGCGCGCATGAAAACAATAATCCACTCAGACACGCGCGGGCACACAAACCCACTCACATATGTTTGCACCCCCCGCAGCGATAAAATTTGTACAATTGTCTTGCTAGACACATGTTTTAGGTAAAACAGAAGTTTCAAGCAAGCCCTGAAAGACCCAGAGCACCTTATCCCATCTTGCGGTGCCAGTGTTTAGTAGTACCCCCCTGTAGCATGCTTAGTGATGCTGCGCAGCATCACTAAGAAGCCACAAGGACTGAGGAGTAAGTTGCCAAAAATGAGTTGAGTAGGTATATGTTCATGCACACATGTGGTCTTACAAGATGCAGACCGGCCACAAAGAGGATATCTCTGAGTTTGTCATGACTTGATCAAGTCATTGAGTTGGAGCAATTCAGTATTATATCTTGCATGAATTTCTAGAAAAATGACCGGAATTCGTTGGGGGAGGCTCATCTTAATAATGCATTTTGCCACAAGACTTCAAAGTACACTTTACCATACCGTGAAGCTTTGTCAATTTTCTTATCTGCAAAGGATAGAAGGAGGTTGGGCCGGGTAATGGACCAACGAGCTGGCCCATCAACTGCTGTACCCGAGACCCACTTCTCAATGTTTGAGCCTGAGCCTGAAGATGGCGTCTAGTAGGAAAGAGATGGTAACAATGAAATTGTTTGGGGAGGTTTGCTTTGGTGCATTGAAGATTGAACAATGAAGGTTTACTCTTGCAGGATTCCTGTAACATTATGTGTCATATATGCAAACAACAAAGAAAGGGTGTCATTATGCCCATCCCTTGGCATGCCGTTTATTCAAACTTGCTATGCCCTGGGGACACTTCTATGCCGATAACGTGAAAATGGCCATTAGCGCTTGAAGTTGCCAAGAGGGCAACCCAAAAGGAAAATAATAAAATAAAATAAAATAAAAAAAATCAGGTCGAAGCAGCCAAACGGTGGCAACCCTGAAAATAAATGTTGCCTGGAAAAGTCGCCGCCTTGGCCATTACCCTACGCCACTAATCGTAGCACTGATCGTATAACCACATTTGTGGCTTTAAGGCTAGCTTGGATTCTTGTTGGCATGCCTGGAAGTAAGAGCCTGTCCGCACCTGGGTGTCGTTGAAGATTGCAGGGGTTTTAACATTAATAAGTCTAGAGTCGATGACCACTGGGAATATCTGTGTGGAAAAGTACTCCTGCACAGCCAGCAAGAGATTAATCGATTGTCAGCAGCAGCAAGAGACTGGAAGCCCCTGGGGGGCGTTTTCTGGAATGGGCTTGGCCAGTCAAATTGCCCAAAGCACTTAATGAGCACACGCCATTCAAACACTAATGAGCACGCGCTATTCAAGCATGAGTTTCAAGGCGCTGTTGACGGTGCAGGGAAGCCATGCGCGGATTGAAGGATACCCCCGCAGGACACCTGATCATCGATGCGGTAATCTGGACTTACCGAATCAGAGTAGGCAGCACTAGCTAAATAAACTCCCGCGGTCAACTTCGTGAGGATGTTGTGAACCTCCTTATTCTTCCTGCGCAGCAAGCCGGAAAATGAGCCGTCTCCCAGGACCATCACTTGAACTGCAAACCGATGTTATGCCATGAAAAACGATCGTCTTGTACGTTAGGCTGGACTATTAAAAAAGCCCCCACTTCGCCGCAAGTGCAAGGGCTTGGCAAGAAGCCAGCGCAACCTTGTGTGAAAGCTTGATACAACGATAATGGTGTAATTCACTCACGTCTCACGATCTTCAGTACTCATCTTGTTAGGAGATGTAAAACTGAACGGGTTACTGAATTTACTGAACGGGTCTAATATTGAAGACCCACTACGCACGGTCCGCGGCCCCAAACAGGAAAGGCTTTATTCTCTGTGCACGCCCCAGCACCTTTTTAAATACAGTAGGACAACACGATCACGAACATCCGTATTTCGTGGTAGCTCAGAAGTGTTTTCGCCTGCGAATTGATAATACCCGACCAAGACCTCCAACCGACAGAAGCATGACATGAGTCCGCTACATACGACCAGCATCCAACATTAATTTCAGTATCTTGAAATGCCTTTTGAAAATCCCTACCTGTTGTGAAAAGGGACCCCAAGGGAAAAACTCTGCCGAGTTGACTTACCGATCGTGTTCGACGTTGACTATATAATTATCGATCTTGTTCGACGTGACAACTAAATGCTCCGTTCTTCTGTTAGGCAGAAAGCCAAGACCGTGCTTCGCGCAAGTCATAAAGGCGCAGCTTGCATTAGGCCGAGTTACCGAGTTACCTTTAAATCCTCTTCCACCCTCTGTTCTGGCGTGCTTCTTGTCCGGTATCTGCGTCAAGAAACCAGTGGTACAAATTCAGGGAACGGGCACCCTGCCGCGCTTACCGTTGAAGCTGTTAAATCCATCGGAATCGAAGCAAAAACTCGCCTCCTCAGCTGGCTCTTCCACCGCCTGAATTCTCTTAGGGAACAGGCGTTCCTTTCCTCTCATGTACTTACGACTGTTGTAGCATTAGTAATCCGCGGAGTGCCCGGCTGCCCGGCGTGGTCTAGCGAGGGACGCAGGGCGGGCTACAGGGTGGTGGAGGGGGGAGAGAGGAAGTGTCAGTGTGAGTCACCCGCAGTGGGTGTAAATGAGGTCAGGGCGGCGGCCCGAAGGAAGGTGGAGAAGTGTGGGTGGAGTACTACAACGTAGTAGCAGTGACAACAGCTATGCTATCGACCCTCAATCAGCTTGCGCTTACTGCCTACCTTCATGACAGACTCATACAGGTCGATGTTTTACCTTACCGTGCAGTACATGCTCATACCAAGAACTTCCTGACAAAGCCTATTGAAGTAAGGCATGTTACGTGGAAGTTCGAAAGTACTTCGAAGTGTACGCTAGTGCGTTTCACACTGAATCATGCATGCAGATATATGCACGCTGGGTCTTTGCGTCTCTTAGTCTCTGAGGGGGTGGTTGACAATTGTTGACTTGTACGTCATCAGTTGCGTACATCGTTATTCCACACACAAAATCGTGGCAACCGAACACGTTTGTGGACCCCGGGGAGGGGGGAAGATCTCTGGTTGGGGCGATTGAGGTCGACAGCATAGCCGCTTGTCAAACGAAACTAAGAGGAACTGTGATGCTTCGAGTGAGACCATGAGCCCTATCAACTTGGCTGTTGATGAAACGGAGGTGGATGCAAACTGGGCTTTCCTGACTGGACTCACGTGTTCAGGGGGGGCCGAAGAACATTGTGCGACATAATTCCATTAAATGCGATGCTGGATTGTCGAGCTGTTCCGTACTTCACAGTTGAAACACCTTGTTCACATCTAGCAGTATGCGACGGATAACGGTGACACAGTACTGACCCAGTCCACATGGACCGCAAAAGGACTCTCGCAACCTAGCTGGGCTAGCCACATCTGGTCGGAGCATGCATATGATGATCCTCGAACAAAGAGACCAATGCCGACAGCAGCAACCTTCATCGCAAACGAGTCCGTCATTCATGACTGTCAGACTCATTTGTGCGTGTCAGACTCATTTGCGACAAGAGTTGCCCTGAATTTCAGTTCCTGGAAAGACAAGGGTTGTTAGCAACCTGCATCTGTCCAAGAAGTGAGTTGATGACAATCTGAAAAGGACATTTGCTTCTTCAGTAAAGGTCTCTGCTCGGAACCGAGCCCCACATATGCAGTCCTTATCTGCAATGCAAACGCACTTAAGAATACGCTCTCACCAAGGTCTATCTCCACGGAGGAATTGGTGCTACTCATCTTGACCCTCTTCCTAAAGCCAGGCTACCTTGAGGCGATTATGTCATAGCATTGCTACTTTAAATTCTGGATGTCATGGTACTGTGCTGAATGGGATGCGTCACCATCATGATGGCGACACCCAATTACGCAGCAGCTGCGTCTAGAAAGATCTGTGCTGTAGAAGCTCGTGACACCCTGAATGCCAGATAAGCTTACCCATTCCAAATCGCACTGTGTCTAGCTAAACCCACGTACCCTGCAAGGTCTACGGTCCAGCCTAGCAGTCTACTACTATAGTAGACCTAGCGAGTCTACTATTACTACTACTACTAGACGAAAGTTTCTCAGTAATCAAAAGCTTCCGTCTTGCGTACAAGCTGTGGCAGCTGTGCGCCAGCAGTGCAACCGCTCAACAATCCGCCGGTGGGGCACACGAAGGCTGCAGAACAACCACATAAGCCACCACGATATGCAGGCAGTAAACTTCGACTTGCTCAATTTAGACGAGGGACTCGACACTTCTGTTGCCTCGCGTAAAATGCAGGGCACATTGATTGCTTAGAAAAGGCACCATCCGTGTCCTATCCTGAACAGCTGGAAAACGCCGTTGTCACAGATACTTGCAAGTCAACAGAAACTCCGCGTTTGTAATGCAGAACTTGCAGACTGACGCTCTGCAGGTACTGTCCTGCACCACACACGCACACAATTTCCACTAATAACACACGTGCCCTAACTAGTCTCGTGCTCGATGCATATATGCTCAGAAGTCTCCAAAGGCTATTGAACACAATCACGGATGCCCATGAAAGGGTGAGGAATAAAAAACCCACTGGTTTCCGACTGTCCGTTGCTCATGTTCATCATTCCTCAGAGGAGTCTCCTGTGGAGACTATCCACTCCTGAATGTACCGCTCTTCATTCCTGAATTCCTGTCAGTCAGGGCTAAAACGTCGTTCATGTCTCCGACTTCTGAACCTAATACCGTGCAAACCAAGCTATAAAGAACGCATGATCGCCCCAACCGCAAACCAAGTCCGGGCATAAAAATATACCGAAGGTCTTGTCCTTTCCAAGGTCCTATATGTCAGATATTCAGAGGTCACTTACCCAGTGAATGGGGATTTCTCTACGCTTCACATGTTGTACAACAGTGGCTCGACACTGGTCACGGAAACAGAATTGTCTGTGGAAAGAGCCAGATCGCCCAAGACCACTATTGTTTGACTCGCGTACACGTAGCTGGCATATAATAGCATTTAAATATCTGCATTAACAAACATACAAAAGCCCTCGACCGGTAGCCAAGTTGCTTTTCTCAACCCTTACAACATCCAACTTCAGTGCAGAACTGAAACTCACTAACAACCTTTCAGAACAATGCAGTACAGAACCCTCACCAGATTCGTCCTATTTCGAGACAGCCGGC
>KV908499.1:340207-342707 GCA_002005505.1 Botryococcus braunii
AGGTCCCGCAGAAATTCCTGTCAAACAATAGCACAAAACACGGGTAGCAACATATCTGAAGCGGAGGAAAAATAGTTTTAGCAGGGGGCAGTGTTCTTTCTCAAATGCCTGTGAACCTACCACGCATGCCGGCAGTACCCCTGACGCATAATTGCCAACAAACCTGGCACAATTTTGACGCATGAACAGGAGATATCATCACTGCTTATGGAAAAAGATGCAGAATGGGTTCATGAACATTTTAAGTTGAGTTTGCCCTGCTTCGAACATAGTGGGCCGCAGGGGTGTGATTCTAAGGGAGTGCAGTCATTCAAGCAGTAGACCCTTGAAAGGAAATGACACCAAAGATAAGCATCCTTTCTCCTCAACTTGCTTGATGGGGATGAATAGACTTTCATGAAAGAATGAGAAGGCCGTTTTTGATAGTGTGCACTGACCTGGCCACCTTCAGGAGTCCACCACTTAATTTCTCGTTTGATGTAGTTAAGATCTGCCAGCCAATCGCATGCCTGCCATGGTTCAGTCCCCCGAAACGAGAAGGCAATGTTGTATTTAGTCCCGCTGCCTGTCTTTCGTTCATAGAACTCAGGATCCCACTCTCTGACCAAAGCGACGTGCACCTGCAAAACTCACATGGTGCCCTGGTAAGCCCCATCAGTGAGTTTCTCCCAGTACTGTTCACCGCATCTCCTTTGTTTATAGAGAGCATCAGCACCAGTGCATCATATACATTTGTGGCCTTGGATTAGTGTCAGCATGTCTGGAAGTAAGAGGTTCTCCGCACCTGGGTGTCGTTGAAGATTTCAGGGGTATCAACGTGAATAAGCTTAGAGTTATGGACCACTGGAAACATCTGTGTGGGAAAGGATTCCTGCACAGCCAGCAAGAGACTGTTAGCAGCAGCAAGAGATGAGAAGCCCCGGGGGTCGCTTTCTGGAATGGGGTTGGCCTGTCAAAATACCCAAAGCACTTAATGAGCACGCCAATCATTCATTAATGAGCACGCGCCATTCAAACATGAGTTCCAAGGCGCTGGTGACGGTGCAGGGTAGCCGTGTGCGGAGCAAGGATATCCCCGCAGGACATCTGATCATCGATGCGGGATTCTTGACTTACCGAATCAGAGTAGGCAGCACTGGCTAAATAAACTCCCGGAATCACCTTCATGAGGAGGTCGTGAACCTCCTTATTATTCCTGCGTATCAACCCGGACAAGGGAACATGAGAGTCGTTTCCTAGGACCACCAATTGAACTGCAAATCGATGTTCTGTCATGAGAAACGTTCGTCTTGTACGTAAGCTTGGCAATTTAATTAGCCCCCACTTCGCTGCAAGTTTTGGAGTTTGGCAAGAAACCAGCGCAACCTTCTGCGAAAGGTTGATACAACGATAATAGTGTACTTTACTCACCTCACATGCTCTTCAGTACGCATGTTGTCAAGTGATGTAAAACGCAATATTTTGAAGGGGTTCAACAGGGAGATCTAATACTCACGATCCGCGGCCCCCACACCGAGAAGACGTTATTCTCTGCGCACACCCCAGCAAAATTTTAGATACAGTTGGACAACACGAGCACGAACATCACCATGTCAGCGTGGTATCTCAAAACTGTTTTTGGCCTGCGAACTGAAAATATCCTACCAGGACCTCCAACCGACAAAAGCGTAACATGAGTCGGCAATATACGACCAGCAGCCAGCATTTTCAATATCATGGATTGCCATTTGAAAATCCCTACCTGTTGAGAGTAGGGACCCCAACCAACAAACTCTGCAGTAAGTTGTCTTATCGATCTTGTTCGACGTTGTCTTATCGACGTGACAATGTGTCGTTCTTCTTAAAGGCAGGCAGCCAAGGCCGATACTTCGCGCAGGTCTAAAGGTATATGCTGGCAGCTTGCATCAATTCTGCCTGAGGGTTTACCCTGAGCCAGACCTCCACCGATCCTTCATGTCCGCGTTCTTCTTGGACCCTTTCGGATATCGAGAGCTTTAAACGAAGCTAATTTTGCGAGGGAGTAGTGAAGTAGAACCGTACCATGCGTTCCTTCGGAGAAATGCATGTCCCGTACGTTTCTTGTTGGGTGTCCAGTGGGCACTGCCCACACCGGAATCCTAACGCGATTGGCGATTCGATGCACGTGGGTGACGCGAGGGAGCGAGAGCGCCCAGTCTACAGATCATCCGACCTGTGACTAAACATAGGGTCCCCCAGGGGGTGGGACGGAACCTACCCCCCGTGCACCCACGGCCCTCCCCTCGAAACTCCACCCCAAAACCCACCGCAGAGCAATCTCCTCCTGGGGCCACCCTTCGGAACTTCTCTTCCTTTCCATTCATATTCCCCAATCGCGGGTAGTTGTAATGCATGTAGGATGCATGGTGTGCGGTTAGAGGATATTCTTCTTTTTCTTTTTTTTTCAAACTCAAACGTATATGTAGATCCTTTCTGGGGATATCGTGGATGCGATCATTAGGACTGTCACCACACACACACA
>KV908499.1:345207-349209 GCA_002005505.1 Botryococcus braunii
AGCCATGCTGTCGTAGAATGCACAAGTTAGGGAGAATTTCCAAGTTGTGAGAGAGAGAGAGACAAGGCCGGATGGCCGACAAGTTGGACGCTCTTTCCAATTACAAGTAACCCCCACCTCACGGAGCTTCCACTCCCTACTTGTGGTCTACTAAGCTTCCAAATTACCTGAGTGCGTGTCTTCCCGTGGCTTACGTCTCTATCCGTTCCTTCCCGTGGTTCGTGATCGTGTGTTCACGTTCCTCCAATGGTAGCGCACTAGTCCACCAAACCTCTACAATAGTATCTAGAAAATATCCTAGAATCCTACTATGAGAGTAACGTCCATAACTATCCAATGGAATTCGACGGCTAGGAAGCCAAGGCTAGACGCTAGGCACGTGCGTACTCGCGTTGCTCGTACGACATGTGCGCCACATGTGCGCCTAGGCTAGGGGGTAAGGGAAATGTCCAGAAATGCCGGGAAATCCCTACATTCCATCACATCATCCCCCCCTTAATTCCTGCATGTCCTCATGCAGCCACATACACACATACAGTAGACCACAATTATAAGGGAATGGTCGTCACCGAACGGCCCATCCACCAGCGCCGTTAGACCCTTGCCGAATGGGTTACATTAGGGTCCCCGCCTCCAAGTTATTCCCCTATCATCCCAAGCAATTGACTAAAGCGTCCATTTTTTTTTGTTTTTAATTTATTTATTAGGTGTGCTTTATTTTAGTCCTAAGTACAATACTGTACGATACGATACGACACGGTACTATAATTACGATAAATTACGATAAATTACGGCGAACTACGACGAACGTTCGCCTTATTCCTTTCGAACTATCCAAGTCCGCCTTTATTGACACATCCCTATTTATTATTTATTAAAGCAATACAATGCTTGTGACACAACCGATAACAATCCGAACAAGATAAATATGACACAGGTGTAGCTCAGTCCACAATGCTTCCCTAAAGTGGCTATCCATACAACACAGTTTCTTTATGATACATTGTCCATACTGTACACATACTGTACACATAAGGTACACATATAGTACATAGAAAGAAATCCATCCCAAGATGCCGAGTAGTCCATATCCAAGGGTTCCAAGTAGCCCATAGCCAAGGGTTCCAAGTAGCCCATAGCCAAGGGTTCCAAGTCACTTCTGTACTTCAAGCCCACGTCCCAAGTGCTAGTTAAGCAGACTGCGGTTGCGCGCCATGTGTACTTCAATTCCCATCCCTGAATGCAGAACCCCGAGTTCAATGCATCGAAGCGGTATGAGGCCTCATGCCACACATACCGAGGTAGGCAACCTACCCCGTCCCTTGTCCCAAAGTACACAAGATATACAGTCCCTACCATAGGTCCCGTCCCATGTATTCCCAGACACCAGGTGGGAACTCCACAAGTGGAATGAGGGGGACAACCGTCCGGAGGGGCCCGTTCAAGGGAAGGTGTCGCGCAGCGCCACCTGGTCCCAAATGGGCGGGGCGAGCCCCTGGAGTCTATGATAGGTATTAACCAGCCCGGGATGGGTCTCGAATGCCTCCTGAGATTCCCATGAGTCCTCTGTGGCCCCATGGCCTGCCCACTTTACAAGGTACTCGAGAAAGGGTGTGCCATCCTCAAAATGGTAGGAGTACCCATCCTTGTCGTGCAACAGCCGGTGATCGACTAGTGCATCCACTACCCACTCCAGGTGAGTGGTGCCATCCGCTTTGGTGATGACTTTTGGGGGGCAGTATCCACGCGACTGCGCCTCCTCACGTGTCCAGTATGGCTTCAAATAGCAGACATTTATGCGGGGGTGGATGTCCAACCGGTCCGGAAGATCCAGTGTGACGAAGTTAACGTTGTCGGGCGTGACCGCCATGACCCTGAAGGGTCCCACGTGCCTGGGCTGCAGCTTGCTGAATCTGTTTGAAGTTAGCGTGGGGGCCGCACGGGTTGAAAGGAGGACATAGTCCCCTTCCTGGTAGATGGCCTCCCTCCTATGCCGGTTGGCATAGGCCGTCTGACGGTCTTGAGCTGCACGCAAACACTTCCTTGCAAGGGTGATTTTGTCTTGCATTTTTCTCATGAAGAGATCAGCCCTATCCACCTTAGTGCCCTCCATGTGTCCCACCGCAAACGGTATATTTGGATCTTGCCCATATGTTAACCTGAAGGGTGTGGAGTTTAGGGAAGTTTGCCAAGAGTTGTTGTAGGCAAATTCCGCCACTGAAAGGTAATCCTCCCACTCCCTTGGGTTATCCTTGACATAGTGTTTCAAAAAATCTTCCAAGATCCTATTCACCCGTTCCGTTTGACCATCTGACTGAGGATGATATGCCGTAGTTCGAGCCGGCTTGCACCCCGTCAGACTTAGAAGTGTGTTCATGAAATTATTCACAAACCGAGGATCTCGGTCCGAAACAATTTCTTCAGGGAAACCGTGATACTTCCATACTTTATCCCTCATCAGAACAGCAACTTCATAAGCATCTGCATTGGTAGTGGTAGGGGCAAAGTGGGCACATTTGCTCAACCTGTCAACCACTACCCATATTGCGTTATGCCCGTGTTTGCTTTTAGGCAGTCCCGTGATGAAATCCATTGAGATGCTTTGCCATTTCCTTGTGGGGATTTGTAAAGGGTGTAAGAGTCCTGCGGGTAACTGGTTTGAGGCCTTCACCCGCTGGCATGAATCACAATACTTCACATACTCCCGCACATCCTCCGCCATTCCCGGCCACCACCAGTCCCGCTTCACTAGATCATACATCTTCGCAAAGCCTGGATGACCAACAGAAGGAGGTTCATGCAAAGCTTTCAATATGTCCTGCCGCAGATTCCTAGCAACTGGACCTTCCTTATCCCGGACTTCATAAAATGCAGGCACATATTTTCTTCCCTCCCTTCCAAATTCCCAAACCCCGTCCGTAAAGTGAACTTTTCTCCTATTTGCCCTTGTTCCCAACCACGAATCATGTGCGTAAGCACCCTTCAACAATTCCAAGAAGGTGTCACACCCGTCAGGCCCGAGGGTGATGGAGCCCGAGCGGGCCCTCCCGTCCCCATCCATCGAGGTTGCATTGGTCCCCTTCCCGGGGTTGGGCTCCGTGGAGACGTTGCGCTGCTGTTGTCCCTGGAGCTGTCCCTGGAGGACTGGGTTCCTGGACAACGCATCCGCAACGTTAGTCTTTCCAGGCTCCCAAACCCAAAGAATGTTGAACTCCTGCAACTTCTCAGCCCACCGTGCCCTCCGAGGGCTTAAACCAACCTGTTGCTGAAGAAAAGTGTTACACTTATGGTCTGTGGTGACAGTGACTTGTTTCCCTAGACATAACATCTCCATTCCGTCAAGGCATACACTACAGCAAGTAACTCCCTCTCAGTTGCAGAATAGTTCCTTTCTGCACTATTGAGCTTCTTACTGTAATAAGCAATGACTCGACTTCCTGCAATAGTACAGCGCCAACCCCAAATCACTCGCATCACAAATTACCTGGAAGGGTTACGAAGTCTGGCAGTGATAGTATGGGTGCCTGTATTAATGCATCCTTGAGAGCCGCAAGGGCCTCATCTTGCTCCTTTCCCCAAGTCCAAGAACTTTTGCTACTGGACAGTTTAGTCAAAGGTGCAGCAAGTGAGCTGAACCCCTGAATAATTTTCGAAAATAATTTGCAACCCCAAAATCTACGCACGTCGGTGACGTTTTGGGTGTGGGCCAATCCTTGACTACCTCCACCTTTTGGGGTCCACTTTCAGTCCATCCTTGCCATGATTGCCGAGGTTTTGAGTTCTGAGCATAAGTTCACTTTGGCAAGTTTTGGCAAACAATTCCTTTTCCCAAGGCGTTGAAACTTCGGAAGCACTAAGAACTCATACAGCCCAAAGGGTGTACGAAACGCTGTTTTAGGAATGTCTTCCTCCTTTAGCCTTACTTGATGATAACCACTGAGGAGGTCCAGACTTGAGAAAATCTTAGCACCTTTAAGTTTATCAAGCAAAGTCGTCTAATGC
>KV908500.1:2500-42500 GCA_002005505.1 Botryococcus braunii
CACCAGAGAGGTACGCAGGTCGCAAAACCCACGACATATGATGCGCATTAGAGACGTACGAATGCCCCACAACCGCGGGTATGTGCACCAGTGAGGTACGCAGGCCGCTCAAGCCGCAACATGCATGAGCATGGCAACACAGAACTCGGAATTCGAGAGGGGTCGAATTTGAGTGGCTTTTTGGCACAAATTTCTCTACCTTTTCAGATCGGGAAGGTCACGATCGTGGCAAATTTGGGACTGAAATGTGACCTCGCTCGATTTACAAGGGTACTGCCACTAACCTCAAGAGTGAAGTCGACGTGGCCAGGGGTGTCGATGATGTTGATGAGGTGATCATCCCACTGGCAAGTTGTGGCCGCAGAGGTGATTGTGATGCCTCGCTCCTGCTCCTGCTCCATCCAGTCCATCGTGGCTGCTCCCTCGTGCACCTGCGACCAAGCATCCCCTCACAGGATTACGCATCCAATCACCTGACTAGGCATCCAATCACATGATTAGGCATCCAGTCACATGATTGGGCGTCCAGTCACATGATTAGGCATCCAGTCACATGATCAAACATCCAGTCACATGATTGGGCGTTCAGTCACATGATTAGGCATCCAGTCACATGATCAAACATCCAGTCACATGATAGGAGTCATCACCCACACAGCATGGGAGTTACTCTGCAACACCATAAGAGCAAGCCTTGTAACCACTTCAGAAGGAGGGGATGTCCACGCAGCCCTCTGGCAGTATCTGACCGAAGTTTCAACAGTGCTGCCAGGAAGAAAAGGCGGACGATGCGGGGAGCCGCCTGAAGGGAAGAAGAACAAACAGGGAAAGTGTACTAAAAGGGCAAAAGGTTCTGCCAAGAAGGAAGATAATGCGTGACACCACATGAGGGGAAGAAGAAAAATAAGATGATGCAAAGGAAAGTGTGAAAGGGGCTAAAAAGGTGGTTGCCATGAAGGGAAGGTCCATGCATGAAGCCGCAAGAGGGGAAGGAGGAGAAGAAGATGCCAGGGGTTTCGTGGACGGGGGCAAAAATGTGCTGCACGACGGGACGTGATGAGATGCACTGAGCCGCATTAGGGGAAGAAGAACGAAGATGACAAGGAAGTTTGTTTAAGGGGGCAAAAGGGTGATGCCATGAAGATAGAAATACACAGCCAGCAAATGCGGAAGGAGGAGATGCACAAGAGTCTGTGAAAGGAGGTAAGAGGAGACGATGGAAGGGAATGTGGTACAAGAGATGAAAAGGTGCTGTCAAGAAGTGACAAGATGCAAGGCATGTAGCATGACCGTAAGAAGAGGAGGAAGAAGAACAAAATGCAAAGCAAGCTGCAAGGAGAAGGACGAGGTGGCACACCTCTCCAATCTTGTAAGATTTCCCTGTGTAGTAAAGGATGCGCTCTGTGCAAGTTGTCTTGCCGGCATCGATGTGGGCACAGATCCCAATGTTACGGTATCTCTCAAGAGGGTACTGCCGTTTTGTGTCTGCAAATCACAGATGACACGACCATCACTATGTTCCCATAAGCGAGCGCGCGTATGTGTGTGTGTGTGTGTGTGTGTGTGTGTGTGTGTGTGTGTGTGTGTGTGTGTGTGTGTGTGTGTGTGTGTGTGTGTGTGTGTGTGTGTGTGTGTATGAGTGTGAGGGAGAGAGAGGGGGGGGGCGAGGGGGGGAGGGAAGAGCGGGGAGGGAGGGATGAGTCTAAAAGCAACACAGCATGTGTACAATTAGAGAGTGTGCCCTCCCATCCACCCCCCCCCCCCCAAAAAAAATGATTAACAAACAAGGCATGCACAGACAAAAACGAACACATGCAGTGTGTCATTCCCTCCTCCTCTAACAACTTCAGAGCAATCCCTTCCTGCAGATCATTTATGTTTTAGCAAGGTCAAGGCATTTTGTTTTCCCAAAATCACGGTATGAGCACAAACTGCTGCCAACACCCTACGGATTCTCCCCCTCAAGCCTTCAGCCCTTTACCAACCTAGCGTAAGCAAGAGCATACACTTGATTAAAGTACTCCTCTCCCCAGCTGCATTTCAAAAAATAGAAAACGTTAATGAGAATCAACACTGTGCATACAAAAGAGCAGGTAACCGAAGTCCCCATGAAGCACAATTCAACACACTGAAGTGCACAAACAGTTAGGCTTAGGATAAATTGAATATTTTATAAGTAAGAACAGTGCTAAGAGAACGACGGGGACCCTGACGTACCGTCCCCAGCCATCGCCATCGTGCGCACACTTGCACGTCCTCGAGCAATGCTTCCGCAAGAAACACTTGGACTGACCTGTTGGTAGTAAGCACAAATAAATTTGCAGTTCAATGAAACGAAAAAATCGTCCGTTCTGACAGACGTCGGTCGTCGGCGAACCATGACGTGGATAAAGAGCGCCCATACTCGAGATACCGTATTACTTACACTGTGTAAGAGGGATAGTGGCAACTTGCAATAAATGTCACATACACAGTCTAGACATTATCAGAAATGCAAGAAATCATTAGCAATGTATCGTTCGAGAAACGCCCAATCGGAAGGGAAACATAACAAGAAACGACCAAAACAAATGTTGATCAACGACAAACAAACATTTCAAAGATATTCATGATATATTCACAAACTACTGGGGTCCCGGTGCTTGAAATCAAAGCTTTCGATCCTAAGATTCTTTTGGTAGACTCTCAGGCCGCCACGCCACGTAGTTCCAAGGACACAGGGATAGAACACTTTATTAGGAGCCTTCAACTAATGCCCATGCAGGAATCTTTAACTTTGAAGAATATCATTACCTTTGTGTTTGTAATTGAGCTGCGCAGTCCATCATAAGAAGGCAAATTTGCTTGTCGAGCAGAGTGCCCAACACATCCAATCCTTGCAACAGGAGCGAAGTTTCCCTTGTTGATGCTGCGATGTGCTCCACTGCGGAGCACTTGTCCACCAACAAGAGCTTGTTGATGCGCCATGTTGTTTATCTGGACACCCAAGCTCTGGCAAACAAGATAAGAATGGGCAGAGACTGCATCTCCTTTCGACGTGATCGCGGACGCTTTCAAGCCGCAGGGCCCTCGGTACATTCACATCGTCGACCCCGTGAAGGACAGCGCTGGCTGCGGAGAAGATAGGCGGTCGTGGCCAGACCCTCCCACAGGTAGCACCAGAGACTAAAGTATTCTCCATTCAACAGATTTGGAATGAAACATTTTATGTCCTTGTAGTGATATTGCGGGACGCCCAGGTATCGCCTTTGGTCGAGGTACGTTCCCCTGGGGAGTTGTTGACGACAATCTTCAAGTTGGTTGGCATTTTCTGAGACGATGGAGGTCACGAGGCTTGACTATTGATGTCTATATATATAATATACAATAATTACGCGTAGTTTGTTGAAAATTTCTTGGTGAACGCTGCTTGACTGTTGGGGGTTCCAGAACATCTGGTTCGACAACCTTCTTGCGACGTGTCCCAATCAGTCCCTGAGTGTCTTGCCGTTGTTGATTTTTTGTCGTCGGAAGTTTATAGGACGTAAAGACTTTAAAGGAAACTCTAACGGTGGTGTTTCCATAGACAAGGCAGATCGGGTCGTACATCGAATGGTCTAGGTCTTTGCAGAGGCAGTGCTCTGCGCTTGAAGCATTGCCGTATTTGAGGCCGTGATATCGGTCAATTTTTATCAAGTTTTTGAGGTTACACCTCCTGTAGGATATTTAGTGTCCTGTTCGGCTCTCTTACTTGTTAACGTCACATGTACAGTTTTCCCCGCACGAACTCAGCTTCTAAGTTCGAATGATATCTGTCTATAAACGTACCTAAATAAGTATGGCTGGGATGTGCGTGCTTTAAGTTCATAGGATCGCTTGTGCTTCTCCACAAGTGAGGACTTGTTTTGGTTGTGACAAACATGGCAGGGCTTCCCATTTTACTCAAACTCGATACGGTATCAAATTGGCAATGAAAATCCGCTTTGTGATGGAAATTATGACTTTGGTCACACTTTGTTATCTCCCTCTTCTTTCATTTGCCACGGTTACCATAAGAGATCCTGGTAAGGGTCTTATTTATGGTATGCAAGGCTGCTTTGATGCTAACCCTTTGAAGTTATACCTGCTGCAGGCACAGTGCTGTTGGACTCTTGCTCCTTATCTGCCACAGAGTCACGCTCAAACTCCCAGTATCACCTTCCAAGGAGAGTAGCTAGCAGCGAACGAATCTGCAATGAACATATGCAGCTTCGGCACGCATGTGCCGAGCACTGCTTTGCAGCATCACACACTGGCACATGGACGGCAGTCGTGCATACCTGGCCCCGTTGCCTCTTCAGCTCCTGGCCCTCTTGCAAGGCGGCCTTCGTGTCTCAGGGCAGCCGCCTTCCACTCCTCAGGGACAGCTGCAGGCGATCTTCATGCCTCTTCTTTTGCAGGACAGCAGTTGCGCTGCGGCGCTCTCAGGAGGCCAAAGGGGGGCAGAGGCAACTACCTTGTTGTCAGAGCAGATTCTGATTACTATGAAATCCTTGGAGTCCCCCGAGATGCTGACAAGAAAGCTATCAAGTCAGCATACAGGTGTGGACGCTGTCCTAGACACCTTGCATACGCCCAGAACCACATTAAAGTTCTGCTGGCCAGGGTCTACTTGACTCGCCCACACTCAGTAGCCCTAGCCTGGCTTGCTTTGGACAAGGCCCACACTTCTATTCCCTGGCCAGTGATGGACTTGACCCCAGCTTGCATATAATTTCCCTGGCCAAGTCTGATCTGCAATCAGATTCAGCCTGGACTGCCCTGACACAGGCACACATCTAATTTCCTTGGCAAACTCTAAGTACCTTTGGCTTGTGACATGTGACTCATGTCTCCGATCGAGACCTGCTCCACGGCAGCTTCTTTCATTCAACACAATTTAATTTTCTAGCTGATGCAGTGTTTGTATCCTTTAAATGTCCATTTCTTATGCCTTTTTATCATGTACTGCCTTTGCCATGAGTGTCTGGTGGTATGTTGCCAGGAATCGGTGCTGTGCATGAAGTCCACAATGAGAGGGGGGCGCGCGCGCGCGCACACACACACACACACACAGGATAGGAAGAGAGGATAGTAGTGTGGCGCCCACGCGCGCGCGCGCCTGCGCGCGCGCACGTGTGTGTGTGTGTGTGTGTGTGTGTGTGTGTGTGTGTGTGTGTGTGTGTGTGTGTGTGTGTGTGTGTGTGTGTGTGTGTGTGTGTGTGTGTGTGTGTGTGCTGGGGGGAGTGGGGTGGGTGGGTGTGTATGCATGTGAGTTTGTGTTGGGGGGTGGGGGAGGGGGGGGGAGCTCATCTCAACATACAAAGGGATAGGAGCTTGAGTGTCGGGTATCTTGAAATCCTCTTCGACTGGATTGAGAGCCGTCTGCCAGGCCTTTGCCTCAAACCATTGCTGGGGTTGGGTGGTTGCAGGCAGAAGGCCCGTAAGTTTCATCCAGACGTGAACAAGGATGCTGGAGCTGAGGAAACATTCAAAGAGATTAGCAATGCATACGAGGTGCTGTCAGACGATGACACGCGTTCTCGTTATGACCGGTGTGCCGCTCAACCCCCACCCCCCCAACTGCCTGTTGCTGTGCAGAAATTACTTCACGGAACGGCAATATGTGCACAGACTGCAATCACGCAAATGCAGGATGCACGCAGAATGCAAGATGCACTCAAATGGAAGTCATTTGAGTGCATTTTGCGTGCATCTCGCATCTGCGTGCATCTCGCATGTGGATGCAATTTGCATCTGCATGCGTCATGCATTCTGTGGGCAGCATGTACTCTGCATGCATCAGCCAAAATGAAGACTGTACTTTCCGGATGGTGGTTGGCTATCACGCCCTGACTCGCAACACGGTGGCTTTTTGGGGGCTTGCGGGCAGGTTTGGGGAAGCGGGCTTGAAGAATGGCATGGGAGGTTTTGGGGGCGCTGAGGGGTTCAGCAACCCCATGGACATCTTTGAGTCGTTCTTTGGAGCCAGCATGGGCGGCATGGGTGGTTTCGGTGCCAGAAGCCGTGGTCGCGCCAAGATCGACGGGGAAAACGTCGGCTACGACCTGGTCATCGACTTCCACGAAGCTGTGTTCGGTACCAGGTTGGGGCACCTCTCCCGCATGCTGTGGAAGTGAAGGTGTCTGGGATAAGTAGTAAGGGATAACGAAGGTGAAAGGATAGCAGTAGTAAGGGATAGGACACCAAAGGTGTTGGGGATAATAACTAGGGATAGTGAAGGTGCAGGGATAGCAAAGGTGTCCGGGGTAATAAGTAGGGATTGCAAAGGTGGAGGGATAGCAAAGATGTCCGGGATAGTAAGTAGGGACAGCGATGGCGGAGGGTTATTAAAGGTGTCCAGGATACTAAGTAGGGATAGCCTAAGGGTGTTCGGATAGCGACAAGGTGTTCAGATAGCGAAATGGATAGCTAAACTGTCTGGTAAAAGGTTTAGGGATAAGGGTCCTGGAAGCGGAGAGAAGGGCTTTCTGGGGGTGTAGAATGTGCGTATGGATGTCTTGCTAGTGACCTGTGTCGTGAACTGGGGGCCCCAAGCCGGCGTAGCTTTTCTGCCTGGATTCAATAGGAGCTTGGAGTTTTAATCCGGCCCTCCCAGAGGCCTTTGAGGACAGGAAGGGAATGCGATTACAGGTCAGTGTGGGTTCATAACGAGGTCAGAGTTTTGTCTTGTTAAAGACCTCTGGGGATAGCGGGGGTCCTCACCATCTCGGGAATAAGTTTGTTGGGTTGGGAGTGGGCAGAGGGTTGTGGTCTCGTATATTTTCCCGGACTGTCAGGCCTGGTACCCAGAGAGCCATCACTAAGCCTTGATCTGGTATGGGGATATGGGATAGGAGTTTCTGCGCAAGGAGACGTACTTTTGAAGGGCCCGAAGTTTGGGTCCGCTATCTTAGCTTTCCCAAAGACTGAAGATAACTGCTGGAAGTCAGGTTTTGTGTGTCTTAAGGATGGTCATCATAGGCGGTAAAAGTCACTTTCCCAGACGTGACGTGAATAGGGAATGGGGGTGGGTGCACATGGGGATGGGGCGAATGCAGTTGCACTCCAGGATCCCCCCCCGCCCCCCCCCCCCCCAAAAAAAAAGAAGAGAAAGAAAGAAAAATTCCACAAACACACAGGCAGGGTGCACGCGCAAACATGGGGAAGGAGCGGAAGGGAAGGAGTAAAAAAGGGTCCTTCAAGCCGTAAGAATGTGAGAAGGATGTTATTAACCGGAGGATTTTATGGGGGGAGCAGCAAGGATGTGGAGATTGCGCGGCTAGAGCTGTGCGATACGTGCAAAGGCAGCGGTGTGAAAGCGGGGACCACTCCTGTCACTTGCGGCACCTGTGGAGGGAGCGGGCAGGTCGTCACAGCAGTACGAACGCCCCTGGGGGCCTTCCAGCAAGTATCGATCTGCCCCGAATGTGAGGGGTCTGGGGAGACTTCCACACCATGCGGGACCTGCGGGGGCGATGGCCGCGTCCGACGGACCAAGCGCATCAACATTCGGGTTCCTGCAGGTCTCCCGCACCCGAGATCCATCGTGCATTTGTTGCCCCAGCCCCTCTCATCGTGCACACAGATACAGACACATGCACATTCTACACCTCCCACCCCCCTTTCTCCCTCCCCCCTTCCCCCCCACTCTCTCCCCCCCCCCTCTCTCTCCCTCTCCCCCCCCCCTCTCTCTCTCTCTCTCTCTCTCTCTCTCTCTCTCTCTCTCTCTCTCTCTCTCTCTCTCTCTCTCTCTCTCTCTCTCTCTCTCTCTCTCTCTCTCTCTCTCTCTCTCTCTCTCTGTGTGTGTGTGTGTGTGTGTCTGTCTGTAGCTGTGTGTGTGAGTGTGTGTGTGTGTGTGTGTGTGTGTGTGTGTGTGTGTGTGTGTGGTGTGTGTGTGTGTGGTGTGTCACACAGGCACGCGTGCGCGCGCGCACACCACATGCGAATGCACCAGGTGGATATGTGTGCGCACAGAGGGGGGGCATGGCTGGGTAGGGAGGATGGAGAGGGGGGGGGACATGGAATGGAGGTTGGGGGCGGTGTGGGGAGGGAGCGGGGAAGAAGGGGGGATTAGGAATGGAAATGCAGGAGTGTGTTTGTACGTTGGGTGGGGGAGGGGTTGGGTGGGATGTTCGGGGTTTCCCCTTTTTTGAAGGGTGGTCAGAGGGAACGGCCGGTTGGTCCTGCTTAAGACCTTGCTCTATGAAACGGTTTAGGAAAGGGGTGGACACATTATGCGTTGCTTCACTTTGTGGAGTTTGTCTGGCGCTTGTCAGACAGATTGTTCCGTTGGTCGAGCTTGTGTTGTAGCTTTGCTTAGGTGCACTGGAAGAGCCTGTCTGCCTCTGTCCCTCTAATCTCCAACGCAGTGTACCCTGTTGCATTATGCATGTAGCCACAGAACCTCAGTGGTCTCTTGCAACAGCAGCAGCCCTGACCTTTTTGTCATAGCGGTCGCCCTTGATATCTTGATCATTAGCAGCGGTGCGCAAGAGCTCTGCGCAAATGCGTGCAGTATCGTACATTTTAATTTGAGCTGAAATCTGTAAGCTGGGAAAACACGTTGAACACACATGGCTGGGCATCGTGAATGACCCAGAGAGCTTGGAAAGGAGAGCTTTGATCGGTTAAAGCAGAGAGAGGGGGACCTAGCCTTGAAAGATTGACAGCCGCCGTCAAAGTCTATTGTCAAGCGGATATTGAACCTACGTGTGCGGGATGGACCGGCAGGTGTGGATACAGGAAGCAGGCTACGCGTGAAGGGAGAGGGAAATGCCGGTCGTCGGGGCGGGGAGGATGGATCCCTGTTTGTTGATCTGAGGGTGCGGGACCACCCTCAGTTGCGGCGGGAAGGCACCACCATCCACTCCGATGTGGAAGTCAACTATGTGGATGCCATTCTTGGCACCAGTGTCCAGGTTGGCGCTCGCGCTCTCTCTCTCTCTCTCTCTCTCTCTCTCTCTCTCTCTCTCTCTCTCTCTCTCTCTCTCTCTCTCTCTCTCTCTCTCTCTCTCTCTCTCTCTCTCTCTCTCTCTCTCTCTCTCCTCTCTCTCTCTCTCCCCCCCCCCCCCCCCCTCTCTCTCTCTCTCTCTCTCTCTCTCTCTCTCTCTCTCTCTCTCTCTCTCTCTCTCTCTCTCTCTCTCTCTCTCTGTGTCCCCCCCCCCCCACACACACACACACACACACACACACACACACACACACACACACACATATCCTGCATTATATTAAGCGGTAGCACAAAGTTGCACTACCACAAAGGGATGCTCTTACCTCGGAAGGTGCCCTGCACCTTACTCAGCAACACAGTTCTGCGATCTAATGCACCACAAACAATAATGACAAGGATGTAGACAGCAATGACAGCAATGTCCAAGGAGGTAGATACCCTCCAACTTCAGAAAACCTCCTGAATCCCTTTCAGAGAGACGTCTGGGATCTGATGTTCCATGGGCAGCAGCGACAGCAACATACATATCTCATGCAGCTAGGGGATGTGCGCACCACGGGATCAAAGGCGGAGGGTTACAAAAAGTGGAATGAAAGGGGTGTCATCGGCGCGTGCAGGTACTGACAGTCGACGGCATGGTGGATTTGAAGATCCCGGCAGGTACCCAGCCAGGGACCACCCTGGTTATGGCCAAGCGGGGGGTGCCACGCCTCGGATCATCTGCGAATGTTCGCGGCGATCACATGGTAATGCACCCTCTACGACTTCCCCCCTCCCTCCCACGGGGGGACCGCCGAACCAAAGAAAGGCACGGATGACGGCAAGCATGATTTGCTTCAGTTGGCAACTAATTCCCCCCCCCCCCTCTCACCTCCCAGGCCGCTTGTCCAATTGAGCTCTTTTTAATCGCTATGTGTTGCATTTGCCTTTCGTTTTCCATTAGTGCCCCCTTGTTCACTAATTTACAACCTCTTGAAACCATTTTCCTCCCACCCCCCTCCCTTCCCCCTCTCCGAGGACTTAGAGGGGGGAGGGGCGAGAGTCAAGAATCAATGGACAAAGGAATAAACATTGTCCGCTGGCTGCTGATGAAAACCGTGAGGCAAGGGGATGGTCAGGAGGAGCTTACATCAGATGATCCTAAGCAGGGCTCCTCAGGACCGGTTCGACCCCAAAATGCGGAGCTTGGTAAACTAACCAGGCTGACAAGGATCATTAAGTCAAGATTGGGAGCGGCCTACTGTCGCAATATGAGTTTAGTGAAATCCCAGGGGGGTTTGGGGGGGCATACATGTTGTGTCCTTGGATCCCTTTGTTTGGGGGGGGGGGGGGATGCCCTTGTATGGCGGAATACATTGAAGTATTGGATATCACCCCTCCCCACCGGGCGGGACGTTGCCCTCAAATGGCAAAATACATTCAAGTTTTGGGAGGCTGGAATTGGAGGAACAACAAGCACGCGCGCTCTCTCTCTCTCTCTCTCTCTCTCCTCTCTCTCTCTCTCTCTCTCTCTCTCTCTCTCTCTCTCTCTCTCTCTCTCTCTCTCTCTCTCTCTCTCTCTCTCTCTCTCTCTCTCTCTCTCTCTCTCTCTCTCTCTCTCTCTCTCTCTCTCTCTCTCTCTCTCTCTCTCTCCCCCCCGCCCTCCTCACACACTCACACACACACACACACACACACACACACACACACACACCACACACACACACACACACCACACACACACACACACACACACACACACTCGCGCACGAACGCACAATCTCACTGCTGCTGCCGCTGACTATAGCGCTGTGTCTTGGCCACATCAGCGGGAGTAAAATGTGTTGTTTTCCTGGCATGCAGGTGCACGTGAAGGTGACAATACCTAGGAAGGTACAAGGAGAGGAGCGCCGCCTTGTGGAGGAGCTCAAAGAGCTTTCCTCCAAAAAGCCTGCTCGAGGTATCTTCGGCTGAGGCTCCCTCTACTGGCTGTCCCGGCCCCTGTCAACAGCGACGGAGAGGACAATTTCCTTGAGTGCGATATTAATACGCTGCTTCTGAGAGTTAAAAACGGTCACAGAATCGGATCTGCAGGTCTGCTTTGTGCCGCCGTTGCTGTGCTTCTACACTTGAAGATTCAGTCGGACCCTTCGAGCAGCTTTCCTGCTCGCAGCATCAAGCCTGACATTGTCACTGAGGATCACTATACAATAGGATGATCGGGGGAAGACCTCGCTGAGGATCAGTAGAATTCCCTGGCCCCTATTCCACCTCCGGTTGAGGCTTCGGCAAGTTGTCAGTGGTGATTTCGAATGACTCACCTGAGCCTGTAGACTTCACTGAAGGGGTTGCGCCACAAGGGGCGTCCAGACAGCCTTTCAAACTAACTTTAGGATGTCAGCACTCCATAAAAACCTGATCTCATGCCTCAGTTGCTACTCAGTATCCTAGTTGCCAGACGTTTTTCCTTGTTCCAAGTCAGTCTCCGCCCCCAGACAGACTTTGGGGCTTCCGGTTAGGTGCAGGGCTTGAGTTTTCTCTCAGTTTATTGTGCAGGGCGGGGCGGAAAGCGCAGTCCCCCTCGCCTGCCAGACTTTTCATGGTCGTGGTATTTCAGGCCCTCGGCTTGTTATTACAGTGCTAATAGTTACATCTGGCGCTTAAGCATAGAGGTTGGCCTCACGGGGTCGACTGCTGGCCATGGGCCGTTGGGTCCATTTGACAAGGCTGCTGCAGCAATGTCAGTGCGAGTAAGCCTGTGGTTTGCTCCGTACGGGGGCCATTCAGATACTGTCGCAGGAGGCTGTGACATAATTAGATTAGAATCGAATATTATTGTGTAAAACTGCTCATTAAGTGGGTTGATGCCTGTGTGTAGCATATCCTTGGGACCTATATGAATTTTTTCTTGAGTGGGGAGGTGTGGAGCACCATAACAAAGATGTTCCCTGCGGAAATGATGACTGTTACGTTGGGAGAGGTGGTCACATGACACGTGTGGGCCCAGTGACTGGCCACAACATGTTGCTTGGGACGTAACTTCATGTGTGTAACCGGAGTTACTGTATTGGCTACTCATGGGAAGGGTTTAGTAATCACTTAACACGGTAGATGTTAGTTTACATGGTAAGTGTGTTACTTCATATGGCTATGCCGCTCCACTGGCAAGTATGGCTACTAACGAGACGTTCCAAGGCAGAGGCATCCCTTTCATTCTTGGAAAGTTTTGCCTCGTAGATCGTGGCTCCATCTTGGGCCCATTCACCATAAAATTCATTACCTGCTTTATCAGAGGCTCACCCCGGAATCTGCTGGTTGCTATGTAGCTGGTGGCTGCGGGTAATCAGAATCAAATGTTTTATCATCATGTTTATCATGCGGCAGCTAGCTCTTCACAATTTCTGCTGCAAGGACAGGGTGTTGTCACAGGGGGGAGGCCGAAGAGCTTGGCCCCTGCTGATGAGCGCCGAGTGCACAGAGGAAAGAACCACGGTGCCGAATCCGTAAGGTACACGTGCCTGAGCAGAGCCTGCCGCAGGTGACTTGTAGAGACTCTGTACTGTGACTGTTCCAGACACCTGGGCACCACTTGTACACTTTGTCTGCATTTGCACCAATTCTATTATGAATGTACAATGTGAGTTGGATGAGGCCATGCTTCATGCGGTCAAGTAACCGATCGGTTACTTGACCTTTGTAGAACATTACTGGATATTTGGCCGTTCAACACCGCATTTCTCACTCCTCAAATGTTTTGGCCGGGCGCGCGCGCCCATTTGTGTGGGGGTATGAATGTGCGCACGTGCGGGTACTTGGCGTCGGACACACACATCTCAGCAAAGTTCGTCGTCCCTCTCATACATTGGCCGCACAATGTAGTTCAGTAAATCCTGTCGTTTGCATTCTTTTATACATGCATTTACCTGCAGGCGCAGGGTATGGATGCAAAATGCAGTTTGTGGGGCCCTAAGGACTATGCTCACGAAGTTGTCAGGTCGTTGTGCAATATTATTCTGTTTCATTGAGGCCTCACTGGCGACATGAACATTTGGTTTGGTCTGCTTAGTGACGCAGCGTTTTTGGCAAGCATCGTTAGCATGCACCAACGTGCAAGGTGACTACCTATGGCATAAACCAACAAATAGCTGCCCACACATAGAGGTATGGAAAAAAGAGAGCTGTAGCTAACTTGCCAGATCTATATCTACTGGTGAAAATTTGTGCCTCGTGTACATTTGCACAGCAGTGCGGACAGGGACTCACGGGAAGATGTAGAGGAACTGATGACGTTACAAAGACCTGCCTAAAAGTCCGGAAAGAGCCGCTTCTTGGCCTTGTGTTATCACTCTGGTCAAATTAACCAATCCTCTCCTGCACGCAGCCATATGCTTTGCACACTTGCAGGAGACGATCCCCGCGTTTTACGTCTGCAAATTAAACACGAGGAAGCACGAAAGCCCAGGAATAGGGCACCAGTGACTTGTGAAGCAATAATCTGGGTTGCAAGTGTGGTGTTTATGAGATGATAGTTCTACGGTAGATTACTGTACCAGTTTACCGTGAACAAATGCAGAAAATGGTGCCCACGTGAACTAGTGGAGGCATGAAAGTGCCATGTGGCATGCAGGGCACCGCACACGCAGCCCGATGCAGGGCACAGCACACAGAGGCACGTGCAGGGCAGCGCACACGCGGCCCCACGCACGGAACCGCACATGCAGTCCCGCACAGCGCAACTCGCACGCAGCGCACGGCAGACCCCACAGAGCCAGTAGTCTACTAGGTCCAGACCCCTCATTTTTAATGCTCTATGCTTGTTGCGGATGATGAACACCAACACTCAAATGTACGAGATTGTACTTGACAAGAACCGCGGTGTTCAGCCAGTACTTAATGATGAATTGCTACCTGGTCCACACGAATCTCTCAGGGACCACTAACTGAAATGCGAAGAAATGTCCGGAGCTGCAAATGACGATCGAAAACTCCGATGCATACATAGATCAAATTCAGATCTGGACAGGTCTGATCTGCTGACCTACGGATATGTGTGTTCGGACTAAACATCAAGTTCCCACGAACATGCAATAATGACGTGACTGATAATGGAACCCCAACGGTTTCAAACGAATGATATCATAGATACCTGTTCGTTGCTAAAGCGGCGTACGGAGCCTCATGCATATGTGCAATTATAATATGTTTACTGCCTCATGCATATGTGCAATTATAATCTGTAATTACCATTTCTAGTATGAACGAAGGTACACTTGATCAATGTCGATCAATTGTTTCATGAACATCTACGATATCCTCAAACACGTACGGATCATCTGGTCCATGACCATGCGGGTCACAAATTTGTGTCCCAACACCACTTGTGTCCAAACTTGAAATTTTTGGACGGGTCTTGGAGTGGGCACTGAACAATGCTATGCATGAAAACAACAATCTGTGCTCCTACCTGCCTGCTTGTGTGTAGTCATTTTACTCAGCCTAGTGAATAACAAAAGCAAATGCTGGCAATGCACGAAGTGGCTTGCAAGCATTGCAGAGATTGCAAAGTTTCCAGAAGTATACGTACGCACGACACCTACACATGTCATTGGCTGCAAAGTATTGGGAGTTGTGACCTTCATATGACGCCATGCGTGTTTGCAATGGCCAGTCTTGCTCTTCCAAGACATCGCGTTTCCAAGAGATATCTATTCACAGCAACACTTTAGAGCGCCACGTGACAGCCACCAGACACAGATAGCTACCCTTTAGGCACAGCATGTACTGCTACCCGGGTCCCATTAGTAATGGGCCCATTACTAATGGGACGATGATGGGTGTTGCTGCAGCTGGTGTTCTGGGTGCAGCTCTACTCCGTGAACAGCACGGAGCAACAGAAGAAACACGCTCTTTGAATACGGTGATGGAGCAGACACTTTCAGAGCATTCAAGTAGACAAACACACGCATTTATCTTGATCAACGGCAATTGTAACGTTCAACGATACTAAATGTTCAAGCACTGTGGAGAACATATGTGACCAATCCTAGCGTATTCCGCCAAAACTAGAGTCGCTCGGCTTCTTATTCAACAAGCAAGCCGAGTCCAAAGGGCCGGTCCTGAAGTGTCAATGCAGGGCAGTATTGGATACATTATCACATAAAGCTGAGAGAGTGACCTTCGCCACAGTGGCCTACAAAAAGAGCAAAGAATTAACAAGATATTGCAGCATCGCGATGTTCAAACGAGAATATTCTCAGGCCGATTGACCCGAGGAAAGCTCCACCAGGCGTAGGAAAGAACAGCTCTTAGTCATACAGGGTGCAGCAATTGTATCGGTAGTACCCCTGACCCAGGTTCTGGCCATTTGACGGGTTCACAGTAATCCACTTGACCGAGGTCAGGAGCTCATCATCACCACACATTACAAAATGCCTGTCAAGCCAAACCAATGTGATGAAGTCCGTGTAAGGCGTGGTAAGTCCGTACCGACATTTGCGCACCTCCTTCTTTCCATCGATGGCATAGGCCAGGCATCGCCAACTATAGGCGATCTCAAATGGAAATACGCACATTCCTTTCCCTTGACCCCACCAGCAGTCAGCTTGTTGTGCCCCTTCCTTCCAATGCCACCAGTTTGCGCCTAAGTCGTTCTCGCACCAATCATTGTGCTGAATGTTTCTCGCTTCATTCCAGACGGCACAGTTTTTCCAAAGGGTGTTGGGCCTCATGTATGTGTTCAGCTTAAACTGCTGCAAGAGAGCACCGGGCTGGTCGCATCCGATGGGAAGGTCGTTGAGGACAGAAATTGATGTATCACGCAGGAATGTTCTGCGTGACACGCCATTTATCTGCTTCATACCCCTCATGGCCAGGGCTGACACCTTGCAGCAGTGGTATTCATATCTTATCCGTGGGGCTCCCGGCTGTCTTTCCAGATGGAATCCCCTAAGCGCCTCATCATTATTGCATTGTATATCATGCCTATCCAAGAACTCCGTCTCTTCCACTCCTACAACCCATGTGCCGTCATCCTGCCAGCCCGTGTACCGCTTCTCGCAGCCTGTCAACCAATCACAATATTCTCAGAGCACTTCATTACTTACGATAGGATCCTACAACATATCTTTCCACATAAGCCCAGTTCCACCCTAGTCAGCAGATCACGCCCCAGATCTCGGCTGTGAGATACTCCTCTGCAGATATCACAATATTCCGAAATTCAGCTTGTCAGATGCAGGATGCTGGATGTACCTTTCAAATTCTATTGAGGCTGCATTGGATCTACTTACAAAGTGGTGCATGCCGGTGTGTGTGTCTGTCTCTCTCTCTCTCTCTCTCTCTTCTCTCTCTCTCCTCTCTCTCTCTCTCTCTCTCTCTCTCTCTCTCTCCTCTCTCTCTCTCTCTCTCTCTCTCTCTCTCTCTCTGTCTGTGTGTCTGTCTGTCTGTCTGTGTTGTGTGTGTGTGTGTGTGTGTGTGTGTGTGTGTGTGTGTGTGTGTGTGTGTGTGTGCCCGTGTGTGTGTGCGCGTGCATGCGTAGGGGGGTGCGTGCGTCTGATCATTCGTGCGTGCGCGCTAGTCCCTGAACTCTTCTTTTATCCAGTGGACTTGAATGTGAGCCAACAATACAAGGATCATGAGTGGATTCTAAACTAATAGCTACTTCTTGGATTCGAAACTAGTAGTTAATTCTTGGATTCTAAACTACTAGGTACTTCCTGAATTCCAAACTACTAGTTTAAGTTTGCCCCATGGGTGAATGCTTTCGTTTTAGGATCATCCAGGGTCCGCAATGGTGGGGTAAGAACCTCTGTGGCAAGGCCCTCTGCACGCAAGACGTCAATCTTCAAAGCATGCCATATCTGGGAAGATATAATTATTTAGTAAGGTTAGGCATGTGCTACGTAAGAGGAATAGACCCACATATGTGTTACCACGTGAGATCCTGAGGGGAGGAGGCTCATCCTTCACAAAGTGAAGCTCCTTGCGAAACACATATTTCATCTGAAGTGCAATTGTAACAAGTTTCCCGCAATATCATCCTTCCTAAATCCAACTTATGTCACGGAATACAGGTGTCATCACTCGTGACTGCATGCCACATCAGTTGATCAAAATTGAACGTGATCCGCTAATTACCCACACACGCACAGGCACCAGGGGGCAGTTAAATTTGCACATGCGTGCAACGTTGCATGTGGAACGTGTAACGTTAACATTGTCAACAACTCAAAGAAAAAGCACGGACCTGTGTCGTAGACGGTTGATAAGCCTCCTGTGCCTCCACACGTGCCAAAACCTCCACTGCAAGGCAGGTTGCATGCAGTATCGACCAGTTTTGATGAAGAAGGGTAGGCCAGGCCGCCGGTACAGACGGCATAGTTTGACAAGCCAGCGTAGCGGAGTCCAGCATTGCGAGCCAGAAGGACACACTTCTCAGTCGTGATTGAGGGATCATTAGCCAGGTAAACGGGCAAAATTGAGGCTCCATTGCTGTCTGTAGTCGCGAAGCAACCCTTGTATGCTGCAAACCCGGCAAGAAGAGATATTTGTCAGAATTAAATTGTTGGGAATGGACAATTCCAAAATGATCTGCTGTGCACATGTGCACATTTCCCCGATCCCAGTGGTCAATATAGGTTTGGCTTCGAGGCCATATACAAACTATAATAAGCTCAGACCTCCAAGCAATGATGATGCGAAAGGCAAATCCGTTTTGAGGGTGATTGAACATAGAGACCCAAAGTCATGTTCAAATTATCATAATGAGTGGGATAAACAACCATAATCCAAGCAACAAGTTGACAGAGATAGGTCGAACTACTGCATGCTAGTCCCAACCCCGTTGACATCTACCATGGCTGAAAGAAGAAATGCAATCAGGTGGAGCGCTTATGGATGCAATACATGCTATGCTAGTATTGTCATGGGACCTGCATCATGCATATGGACCAAGAAACCTTCTGACGAGAGAGCGCGCGTACGCACACACGCGCCACACACACACACACACACACACACACACACACACACACACCACACACACACACACACACACACACACACACACCACGCACTTACGCGCGCACACACACACACACACAGCGAGAGAGAGAGAGAGAGAGAGAGAGAGAGGGGGGGGGGGGGAGGAGAGGGAGGGGGAGGGGGGGGGGGGGGGGGGGGGGGAGGAGAGAGAGAGAGAGAGAGAGGAGAGGAGAGGAGAGAGAGAGAGAGAGAGAGAGAGAAGAGAGAGAGAGAGAGAGAGAGAGAGAGAGAGAGGGATGAGCCTTAGCAACTCTGCGGGCAGAGCGACTTACCGCGGTCAACCCACAAAACACTCCTCTCGAGGACCGCAGGGATACCCTGTAAGTTTTGCAGCACTTGTTCGGCATCACTGCGCGGCGGGTTCACGACGGCTGCCATCACTGCAGATCTGAGGAAGCCGATTTCTTTCAATAGAAGCCCTCCTCGATCAGATAAATAAATGTTGTTCAAGGTGTTAATGGCAGTTTGCTCCAGATAAAACGCACGCGCCCAGATATTGTACACCATTGCTTGAGCGGCAGCAGTCTGGTTTTCCAAAGCTGACAAATTTGGGACATTAACTCTGTCTCCGCCCTTGTACTTTGACAGAGCACTAGAGTATGAGGGTAGATCCGAGAATCGCATGAGGACCGTCTCAAAACCCTCCGTGAGGGGCGCTTGGTTCACAAGTTGGGTGTAACACGTGTTAATAATGCCCACAGGGTCATTGTAGGCATTAACACCTGAACAAGTAGCTGAGCCTTCAACGTACATATCCACATTGAGGTTCGACTGACTTCTGGCACTGTTCACGACTGTCGAAAAGCTTCCCATAAAGTCTGCATAATTGCCCTCGAGGCTTGCTTGAATCTGCTGACTCGTCTGGCCTGAATTGGACTTGATTTGGACAATGTTGGTCAGCTGCGTATACTTGCGGGTGGACAGGATAAAATATGACCCGTAGGTCGACTGGAAAACGAGCGGCCCCTTGGAACTGAGCAGACTTAAAGCCGCTGGTGCGAGGGTCGGGAATGCATTAAGCGGGGTGTTGTACTCCAGGCCCGAATCTCTGATGACCACACTAGCATAGCCATAGATGGAGTTGGCGTCAGTGGTCCGTTTCTGCTCACCGCTTGCAGATGCTTTGATGGTTAATTTACTTCCAGTGTAGCCGAAAGCCCCTTTCGCACTGAAGTAATCCGAGGCCTCTTGCACCCGTTTGACCCACTGCGATACACATCCCATGAAATTCCATCAAGTATTGCTTTTCCACACTCCCAAACTTTTGTTTGGTCCCCTTCAGATCTCAGCTCACACACACACACACACACACACACACACACACACACACACACACACACACACACACACACACACACACACACACACACACACACACACACACACACACACACACACACACACACACACACACACACACACACACACACACACACACACGTGTCTGCATACAGAAACTCGTACACATCTATGTTTTGGCGGCTGCAGGCTTCAGGCTTCCAAGCATGCTGCCTTCCTTCCCTGCATATGCCCGCAGCTGCCAAGACATAACTGTGCAAGAGTACTCTACTAACGAGTTTGAACCAGTTCATGCAGGCATATGCGAGCTGCATGACAGTTTGTGATAATGCATTGGGAGCTTAACGACTCATTATTGCAAGCAATCATAACTTCACCTTTCTTGGGGCTCATTCGTTTGGAATACCCAATGCATCGGGTGTACCAGGTACCATATGGTACCTGGTTTTGAATAAAGATTTTGGGGACCAGTTTGGTACAGGTGTTTGAGACACTTTCAGGACATCCAAACACGGGACGTTAATGTGGGGCATGGGTTGGGAAGGTTGTGGGAGTCCAAGTTTTCTGGGCCACATGGGGCCATGGATGCGACACGTGGGGCCAGTTTTTGGACATGTTTGGGAGACATATTTGGCCAATGGAGGCCAGTGGAGGTCCATGGAGGCTTCAAATGAAACATCTTCCGGATAACTGCTGAGTACAACTACTGTGTACAACTAGCATTGGGGCACATCTTTTGCGTCTAGTGAAAGATCCAATGCTCCCAAGATAGACGTTTACTCCTTGGGATTGAGACAAAACGGGTCACGGCAATAGAAAAGGGTCACGGCAATAGAAAAGGGTCACGGCAATAGAAAAGGGTCACGGCAATAGAAAAGGGTCACGTGCATACCGCAGCATCTGCCCGTCCTCTACGGTTCTCGGGGATGGCGGGAAACACAGCGGACGCATTGAAGGCGCCTTTGTTTCCCATGGATGTCAACTGGACCGAGTATGAGGTACCTCTGATTTCGTTTGTGAATGGCAAAGCAACAAACTGCGTGCGCGTCAGCTGCTGTTGCTGAGGCTCTAGAGGCGGGGCCAGGTATCTCTGGGGATCTGCATCGGGGTACAGGCTATCATACGGCTGCATGAGGGCGGCATCTACCACTGGGCTAGCTCCTGGAGCACCTTGAAAACCGTCAGGATTCTGAACCACCTGCTCGGAGGGATAAATAGGCCCGTAGGTCACGGCAGTCACGTCGCCGTCGGGCACGGGATAGGGAAAGGGATAGGGCAGGGTGGACCGGTTGGTGGTAATGCTCGGGTTTGAGAGGAGGCCTCCAAGGACCTCGGGCAGGCTTTCAAGGGCAGGGGCACTGGGAGTGGGAGGGCTAGGCTGGGCTGCCAGGAAACGGAAGGGGGATCCTCCGAATTGCCCCAGGGTGGAAGCCATCCCTAAAAGCATGACGGCTGCGCTTTTGGACAGGGGCTGACGCGTGAACTGGGCAAGGTAGGTCCACTCCTCAACCGCGCTGGTCAGGAGTACCTGCATGCTGTTCTTTTCGTTCCCCCGGAGGCTGCTTGCTGCCTTAGGAAGTGCTGCTGGAACGAATGCTGCCCGTAAGGACGCATTGTTGAGCTGGCTGAGAGGGACGGTTTCTGGTAAGGCGGTGCTTGGCGTCCCCCAGACCAGTCTCACGTACTCCATTGTGTCGCTGCTGTTTGTTGAAGGGACTCTGGTGATAACCATCCTCCAATCGATCGGCTGGTAATCTGGGGTTTGGCTGATGATCTCCACTGCGCGCGCTGGTAAAATCTGGGCGTTGCAAACTGCCTGCCACTCATACGATGCCCGCAGATCACCTGTGCACTGGGAAAGGGGAGCGGGACGGCAGCCGCTTTGGTTGAAGAATGTCACCACTGCCGAACGGCATGAAGGGCTTAACGGACCTCCTGGGGAGCCGTGAGCCCAGTCCAGACCTGCACGCACGACAGAAACACGTCACGGAGTGCGAAAGTTTTCCTTGAAATGAGGGCCCCGAAGCCCAATGAAGTATATGTATTGCAAGTAGCGCTCAAGTATGAATCACACGACGGCCGCAACCAACCTTGCCAGAGACAGCGCTTGAAGGTGAAGTTGGACCTTAAATACGTAATGTGTGCGTGTGTGTGTGTGTGTGTGTGTGTGTGTGTGTGTGTGTGTGCGTGTGTGCGTGTGTGTGTGTGTGTGTGTGTGTGTGTGTGTGTGTGTGTGTGTGTGTGTGTGTGTGTGTGTGTGTGTGTGTGTGTGTGTGTGTGTGTGTTTGAAGACATTTTCAAAGGCAACACTGCACAGCAGAATCTTCTGCTTTATCTAAGCTTAGATGCCCGGGGAGAGACATGGTCTCGATCCTGATAATTTTATTCCAACAGAAAAAGTTGACAACCCTTATTTCCCTCCAAAAAAACCTTGAGCAAGGGTTTGTGAATGGCTTGAGAATAACCTGCGAGTAGACTCCAAAACAGAGAGAAAATGACTTAATGTCTGAGCCGCTTCACAACAAATGAATGTACTTGCATTGAGGAAGCATTACCTGCTGCATGTGCAGATTGTCCTGATAAGGCAATGGCTAGCTCCCAGGTCACTAAAAACGCCAGAAATTTTTGAGGAGTCCGCATACTGCAGGAAAGACTGCTTTGGTCATTACAACTCGATTTATGTGGCCCCAAATAAAACAAGCAGAGGAGTGTGATAATGTTTGATGCCTATGGCCACATTTTTTCATGAGATCAGTCAATTACTTAACTGTGTGGTAAATAGAATTGCTCTTTGATTGAGGATTTGATGGGCACTCCAGAGATTGTGAAATCTGGCCATGACCAGATTTCACACTGTCCGGAGTGCCCGTCAAAGATTTTCAAGTAAGAAGAAGGAACCCCGTTAATCACACATATGCTGTGTGCCTGTGCTCTGGAATGAATATGCATATGCACATGCATGCACGCATGTATTCCGAGTAAAGGCTTCATATATCAGCAAGTGGTTGTCAGCACCTCTAACCTCTAAAGCTTGTGGAGGTATTTGCAGGTTATACGCAGAACTAGCTAGTTAAATCGTAAAAATGCTGATGGTTTTGGAGAGAGACTTTCAGACTAGATCTGAATGCAAGATAAAGCACTAAGACTTTAACAAGATTCAATAAAAGGGGGTGTTGCATGTGCACGGGGCCCCTGTTTGAACCCCAGAAGCAATCGATGATTACTGATGTGTAGTTGAACTCCTTAACAAACAGCCATTCCTGTAATAAGAATCAGTCACTTAAAATATGGGCTAGCTATTGGGTCCAAAGATTTGTTGTATGTATCTCAAGGAGAAAAACATATAAAAAGAGCCTTCTATCGAAGGTCTCTCCCAAATAACCTTTACCGATACCTCTTTTAGCCGGTGGATTGACAATACAAACTTCAAATTTATCTATTAATCAACTATTTTGTAATTCAACTTCAAAACAGCTGCAAATATGTTGCTCTGCATCTGAAACAAGAACCCTGCTGAAATCTGTGGTCTATGATTTTTTGTGTGTCTCTGTAAGCCAGGACTCGATCGTTAAATCATTCTTAGGGGAAAAAAGATAAAGGGAAAATAAACAGAAATAATTCTACGAGCAGTAATCGTATACACTATAGAGCAACGGCACCCGCAGGAACTTGGTTAACCATCTGACGATTATACCTGCTGTGCAGGATACATTAAGTTCGGGCCTGTCTACGTAGTATACACACCAACGTAAGTATCAATGACTTTCAGACATTTGACGTCCGCCTAACTACGTTCGACTGAGCACGAGTGCGGACGGATCACGCCCATGTCGTGCATCGATAAATCAATACCGGTAGTAGGGTGCCATTTTTTGGCCCCCAGAAAGGGCCAGAATGTCACGGTCGAAAGGTTCACCGCGTACCTGACTTTCGCGGATCGAATCCTTAGCACTTTTTGAGGGTGGCCCTGTTGGAAAGCAAAAGATATCTTATGGATGTTACAATCAGTTTTTCATCTTTGGCACTTGCAAAATGACATGAAGGTTTGCGAGTCTCAAAGTTCAGGGTCTTCTTCCCCACCAATGCCGGGGTACGCACACGTAACACATATACATACTTGAAATGGATATTTTAATACTTATTAAATTCCATTGAAAAAGCATTACAGTGGTAATTTGGCACATGCAAAAGTTTACCGCCACCATGCAGTACTGATTTGTATGTGGGGCATGACATATTACCCAGGCTCAATCACAATGCTCTGTACGAATAAACGAGATTATATAAACTGAAAACTGGTATAACATTGAAAATGCCAAAGCATTCGAATGCAAAAATCGATGACTGGCTACATGGACCTGGTTTCCGAATTCCCAAAGCACTCAACTGCACTGCACTGTCGGGCCTGTCATATTTTCGCACTAAGAATAAAATTTATATAGAAATTCCAGAATTGTAAGTGATTTATCTCACGATAACAGAGACTGAAGTTGAACCAAGTAAAGAGTCGGGAATATCGCATGGGCCAAATTTACCTTCGTCAACTGCTCCCGGAGTCCAAAAACCCTTCTGAACAGCAGTGAAAGAAACAAACAACTGGAAGTTTTGTAGGCCCTCTACATTGCTAGAGTGCTTTGCCAAGACAATGGTTACTCTGATCCGGATCCGCTGACAGGTTCAGCGTTTGTTCAGTCTGCAGTCCAGGTTTTGACAAAAGCAAAACCTTCGGAGTTGAGACCAGAGAAAAGCAGTGCACAACTTGATTTTGCGAATTCTGTAATGGTGGAGTCGTTTGGGAGGCGTCTTATCTTGAGCGCTGTTTAGATATTTTCTTCCCGGGTTCAAGTTCTCAGGCCGGACCAAGTCGGCTGAGAAACGGCAGCACAGTGCCGGATCAGGGGGAAAGACCACAGCGAGGACCGGGTCTTGTCCTCGGTTAATCTCGGACGTGTCATGGACAATTCGTGGTCGTTTCCGGAGAAGGGAGGGATGCCACTAGATACCACGACTCTCTCGGCTCGACTCGTGGTAGAGTCTAGCAACTTTTTTGTGTGTGGCAAACCTAGCGTCCCTTCCAGCTCGGGCAAGGTCCACGAATTCTCCGGGTTAAGTCCACGATTTTTCCAGATGCGATCCGGGGTCCCTAATGCCTTTTCCCCCAGTTTTTCCACGGCTGCAGAGCTGTTTTGCCGTTCTCAGCCGAGTTCGTCCGGACTCAGAAGAGAGACAGAATTACATCATATTATATCATTACATTGTGGTACCGGCTACTATTAGGTTTAATGTACCCCTATAGGGGACCTAGCCAGCTGGGAATATGCGTCAAAAATACCGGATTAAGTAATATGCTGGGGTGGGAGGTTTAGTAAGCCGGACCACATACAGAGTATAATATCTTTTTCCCGCACTCTGCATGACACCTTCCTAAATTTTGTACACTCGTTTCCATCCCAATTCTCTCTGCATGCCAGCTGGTTGCGTAAACGGTGTATCGCTTTTTTAATGTAAGGGACCTAGCAAGTTGGATTATGCGTCAAAATGCCGGATTACCTAGCATGCTCGGGAGGGGTTTAATAAGCTAAACCCTACAGGAGCTTTAGTAAGCTGGACCCTACATACATGTAACATAATCTCTTCTTCCCGCACTCATGCTGCTGCATGACATCTAGATTTTGCTAAATTCTGAAGATCTTGCTAAACTCTGAAATACTTGCTTCCATCCCAAGTTTCTCCGCATGCCATGGCAACGCAATCAGCTGGCCAGCTGGCATGCGGAGTAGACGAGCCAATTGGAAGGGAAACAAGTTTCATAACGTGGCTCCCTTCTTCCAAGCAATGGGGAACACGCGTACTTGTTCCCGTATGGCTGGACAAAAAACTGAGAATCACTCGGGTGCAATACATTTAGGATTGTGTTTTATAGTAATTAGTACAATCCACCCGGGTATTCTGGGGTGGGGCCCCACCCCAGTATACACAGATTTGGACTCATAATCACAACGTCAAACATGAACATTCCCGACGTCACATCTGAACATTCCCGTACGTTACACATGTGACATAGAAATAGAATGCCTTTCCCGAAGCACAAAGCAATGAAAGCAGATTGCAAGCCGCTTGGATATGTGATTCCGCTGTGCACACGGTCGTGATGAACACCATGTTATTTTTCACTGTCCAGCTCTCACCCCTGTGCGGAACCGCTACCCCCAGTTGTTCTATAGTCCCGCAAGGTCTTTCAGGCTGTTCATTTTGTTTGGCATGTTTGGCATGCTGACTTGCGTGCGGTTATATTATTCATCTCAGACACATTCCAGGCTAGTGCAGACTTACGCGGCATGCGGTGACTTGGCCGCGTGTGTGGCTGCCTCCCCCCTAAAGCTTTCCCTCCGTTCCCTCTAGAGATCTTCCTTTGCTCCGTTGTGTCTCCAGTACTGGTTCAGCTACCTCGTGTGGCTTGTTGTTGTTTTGCTTGACGAGCACGAGCTCCAAACCAAACCAATATCAGTACCAAATTTGATACTGATCAGTTTCATCATTGCAGCCGCTGTGGGTCGCCAGCTGTCTGCAGACTGCTCGCTGGTGTGACGTGTAGGTTGAAACATTTCGTTTGGTTGGGTTTAAAAACTGTTTAATTTTTTCATTCATGACCGACGCACGAACATATATGCCTCCGCAGCTGTACAATGATGGCCTGGTCCAAAATCCCCTGGAGCCTCTGCAACAAGGCCAGCGCATATCAGGATGCAACCTTCCAAGTGTTTCAAATGAAAAGGCTATTCACGCGCCAGCAAGACAGCATATATGTATAGCGGGTCTGCTTGTCTTAGGCAGCGCGCGGGGCTGCCCCACCAGGCACGAAGTGCCGCAATTGGCGGCGCGGCCCGCGGTGAGAAATGACGAGCCAACGATGTTGATGGAATGGTCGCTACCCTCCTCCAACGCGTGGAGGAGGGGTTCTGCACGATGGCACTCCTGGCCTCGGACAGCCGTGGGAAAGGCTGGTTCCAAGGTGACGTGCTGACGAGCAGATGCAAGGACTGCATCGAGGCCATACGCACGAGTGATGCCGGCCGACAATTGCTAGATCCGCCCCTGAGGTGCAGTGAACAGCATGGTCGCCCCAGACATCCAACTCCCGCTAGCAACACGGTCATTGGGCTCCAGGCTGGAAAATGGGGATCAACAGCTAGCTGGTATTGAAGCGGCAGCGGAACGACTCGGAGACCATTGTTTGCTACAAATGAGGAACTGGCGTGCCAGCAGCCAGTCAGATGCTCCCGGCTGTGTGAGAGAGTGGGGCACAGCACAATCGCGACCCGGGCCCGGGCGAGAAGGGTCGTCACAAACATTACGTATACGGTATGTGCGATACAAGGGTCTGGACAGCCAGGCTCGAGTTACTTTGCTACAGACAAAATCCATTAAAAAGCGCTGCATCGAAATCTGGAACAAAGGCGCAGTAGTCAACATTAAGCCAGCGGGGACAGCTGGGGCAGTGGCTGTATCGAGAAGTGTAAAAGGTTATGGGCAGTGGCGTATCCTGTAAGCAAGCAGACAGGTCGTAAGTTCGTGCCTCTCCAGCTACAGTCCTCGACGACTGTCTGCTCTTTAGACACATGCAACTGCATGAACAAGACTGGCATCCTTATGTGCCCAGTATCTTTCCAAACTAGTTGCTCGACTATGCGGTGATTGCAGCTCTAATAGTCCTTTCATACTAACGTGTAATCTAGATCAGATTGTACCTCCTGTTCGAAATCGTCCACAACCTAACGTGTCTTAAGGTACCTTATGTTCTCAATGGACCCATATCCTAATAGTGCACACCTGAAGATCACTTAAAGCACAAGGCATTCAATAATAATGTTCAGAACTCAACAAGAAGACGTTTCTGAAGGGGGGCTGTACAGCTGACATGGCGGAGGGACGGAAGCAAGATAGGACCAGGCCTGTCCTGGGACAGAAGGGAAGTGGCCTTAGTGATCCCCAAAACCCCCTGGGGCAATAGGAGATATTAGGGTTTTATTAGATATTAGGGCTTTCTTCTTTCGTTCTACGCCAACCGGTAATTGCAGAGCCTGCGTGACTGCCACCATCATGCATCAATGGGACAATTCTGTCCAACTATTGAATCAAGCGATACAGGGTCGTTGCGATTCACAGTCTAGTTGGGAGTGCGCCAATGGGCGCACTAGTACTGCATTAGAACTGATATTCCAGATGTTTCAAAGGTTGATGTGTATCTGCGTGCCTCTGGGATGGTATGTTGTACTTTGGGATGCACTGAGTAATAGTACTGCAGTCCTGGCGTTGAAATGTCACGGGGGACGGGTTGGAGTTCTACTAATACTAAACAAATGGAAGGAATATATTAACAATAATCCACCCCCCCCCCCGGGAACCAAAAGGTAGGGGGGGTCGTGCTTATTGCGGTGGTGACAATTGCTCATATTAGTGCGGCCACTGAGCTGGAATTTCTATGTTAACCCCGTCCAATATGTCAACCCTCGTGTACCTGCATCCGTACCGGGTTTTCATCCCGGCAAAGGAGATGAGAAGAAGTGGAGGGGAAGGGCGGGTCCCGTATACACCCCAAAAGTGCTATTAACCAACGTACATGTACACCCAGAAATATCCCCAAAGAGTACTGTCAACCAGTCTACAACTGCCACTGGTGTACCACACGACGCAGGTGGTGTCCAGCACTTTTTTCCGGTGCTGTCCAACACTTTTGGTGTGTAGCAGTCGTGGCGTTGATTCCTTCGGCGGCACGCTCAGCGAACCATCTCGGATCCGTCCACCTATAATTCAGGATATTGCCAATATGAGGTCGGGTTTCCCCGCTTTTTTTCCGTGACTCCGTCGCTTTTTGTCGTTTCTCGTCTCAGGTTGAGCCCCGGATGAAAATATCTGAACAGCGCCCAAGATAAGATGCCACTCCAGCGACTCCAGCACTACAGACTGCGCAAAGCAGTAGTGCACAGCTTGTTCTTTTTATGTTAATTCCATGATATGGGCCTAAATGATACTGGGCTCTGCACCCTCTACAAACGCAAAACAGTTCTGCTCGTGCGGATCGAACTCATCCTTGCCTTCGTAACACCACACTAAACCATATAAAGGGGATTGAACTAATATTGTATGTTTTGGTTATCTGAATTGTGTATGTTTGGATCCCCAACACCTACGGACTAGTTGAATAACGTAATGTAGGGGAGATGCATGTGCCCCGACTTTCTTACTTACATACGTGATTTGTATGACGCGAAACTAATTCATTTCACATGATTGAAATTTTACTTTAATGGGTTAAAATAGCTTTGAAGATGAAGGCGTTGGGTCAAATCGGTGTGTGGGTTGATGGGTGTTCCATGTCGTCGTGAACATGAATGTGCACCCGGAGAACGCTATTGATACAGTGGAGGTTTGGAACCAAATCATTTCGGTACTTTCTGGGGTCCAGAGATATGTCAGAACTTTTGACCGAGCCGGGCTGTCCCCGGGCGTTCCACTGCATATCAGTACTTTAATTTGGCGCTAATGATTGCACACACCGAAAGTGGCAGCTATAAAAAACCTTTTTTCCGCGGTATATATTGAATACGATTGCAAATATACAAGTATTTGGAATTCTCTATCTGCTACGGTGGGGCACATGAACCTCAACTTTTGGGCCTTGTAAGTCTGCCGTTGAGTATTCGCCTGAGATAGTATCAGTGATACGGCATTGAGACCGAGAGCTGCTCAAATGTCATCGTGCTTCGCCGGTCACGTCCAGCCTCATCAAAACGGCAAGGGTTCGAACCAACCAACATGTACGCCCCTGAAGCGTTCGATCTAACTGTTACCATAGTTTTACATCAGCCTTGGCGTATGAGTTGCATGTATAAGATGCAAATGTTTAAAAAGTCACTTGGTTACGAACTTTTGGGATACCGCTGTGTCAAGTGTGCATTATTGATCTGATGGGAGGGAAGTCTGAGAGTAAACAGACCACTGTAGGGATCAGAGTTCTAAAAGATGATTGACATTCAGCACATGAAAGTGCTTCACTGTTTATCGGCTTTGCAGCTTGTGAATACATTGCCACAACAACAGACACTTTTACAGTCAGCGTTTATTTCAAAACTATCTCAGCTTCCAAGCACTTCCGCAGCATTTCTTGCTTGAGTACTCACAACGCAACAGCAAACCTATCTATCCCAGGGGCAGCTTTGAGTGGAGGAGTCTGTTGCCAGTATACACTCTGGCGCTCCCCGTAAAGTAGCATTCTAAATGAAACCAACTCTGTTACAATGGATTTTTCCAGAGGGTCTAGTTCACCAATGATCTAAGATACAGTGAGGCTCTATCCAAAGGAGCCTCAATTATTCATGGGGTTCAAACAGGTTGCCTCGCCATGCAATAGTTTGCCTCCCCATGCAATCACGCTGCGAGCTAGCTTTCCTCCTAGCTTGCCTCCACCAGACGGTTGTAAATGCCACCTGCTCGGACAGTTTGGGAGTCATTGGGTAGCTGCAAGCACACTGTTGTCCCTTCCAGACACCCTGTAAGTGCAGGTGGTATACTTCCTGGCTGGATAAACACTCGCTTCTACACGGGAATATACAACTTCTGCACTTATGGCCATTTGGATGTCGACGTGACTATTCAGGCATCGGGGGCCTCAGACTGATCTATTTCACTTTTCCTTTAAATACATGTCTACAGATAAGTCTGTCGTGAAAGATGACAGTCCTGCCTTTAAGAAGACGCTCACACAATGATTATGTACACTTGCGGGTTCGACAACAGTGCCCCAAAAAATGGGCCGGCCCCCGTAAACAGTGCCTCACGGCAGGCACCACCAGGCGCATCTCCGCCTATACAAAAAAACATAAAATTCTCTCATGTGCCCTTGCACCCTTCTGTACAAAATCTGCAAAACGCAATCTACAAGACACGTCTCCGTGTGTCGCACTCGTCACAGTAATTCCTACTTCAGCGATGCAGACCGCTTTCATGAACACCGACTCCACTTCCGCGGCGAATGTGCCGTTGGCAGTCACTTCTTCGAGGCATCTGCAAGTGACAAATCGACCATCAAGTGTGACTAACTACGATAGTCACGCTTGATGTTCTCTCTGATAAAAAGAACAGCAAAGGGATCCCCCCTCCCCCCTCCCCCTTCCCCGGGGGTCCTACATGAAGTTCAATGGTGCTAAAGATGTCCTTGCAAAAAAAGCCTTTGCTGGCTTTAGAATTGGCTTCCCAGGAGCCTTTGCTGGCTTTACATTATTGCAACGCATCAAATCAGAACCAAGCGGCACAGCCATAGCCTGCATGCCCCCTCACACAGGCCCGGGCATGGCCCGCCTGGCTTCAGTTGCAGGCCCGCCTGTAATGGCTTGGCCGGCGTGGCTTCATTAAACCCCGTCCTGTTCGAAGATCTCTCACTTTGATTGTGGGTGTCCCCCACCGATCCCCATCCAGGGGATCAGAATCGGCCCCATGTGGGGGACCGGCCCCATCGTGGGGCCCAGCGGCTCTGCAGCCGTCTCCGGGTCCTTAAGCAGTCAGCCCAATTACCAGGAAACAATCATGCGGATGATGTTTGTTGGAATTCCCTGAAATAGCCCACAGGAATGAACTTAGAAATCCACTGGTGCAAGAGGACCCTATTTCCCATGTGGCTTCAAATTGCATAGGGGCATGTCATTCAATTGAAGGCTGCAGCTGGATGCACAGACTTTCCCATTGGTAGCGAAAAACATTGCGGATAAATAAAAAGGCAGGGGGTCAGCGGCGGGACGCTGGAGGGCTGAACTGAATCTGATTGGCACCTCCAAAAAGGGTCCAGTTTTTCTAACGCAAGCACCGCAAAAAGGGTGGATGGACCTTAGATGCAAAGTGGCCAATAGCAACATCAGACACTCAAACAGCACCAATGGCTGCAACATCAATTTGGACAGCATGCCTCCTCCTCATCCTCACATGTACACATGTATCCCCCAAAACCTCGCATATCCTAACATCACTGTCCAGTACTGGAACATTCCAAGGCCTTGTTTGCATAAACGTGTCATGTAAAACAAAAACAGCAAAACACACACACACACACACACACACACACACACACACACACACACACACACACACACACACACACAGACACATACACAGACACACCACACGCACATACGAACACAAACGTACGCACGCAGGCGTGCGCATGCACACGCACACATACACAGAACACCCCCCCACACACACATACACACCCCCCCCCCCACACACACACACACACACACACACACACACACACACACACACACACACACACACACGCACACACACACACAAACTCAGGGGTTGGGAAATCGTGTTTGGTGCCCAGCACATAGCAGTGCCTTTGTGCATGGAATGCCAGCAAAGGCAGACGAAAACAAGGAATCAGCAAAAAAAGCACGGAACGTTGAAGCTCGCTAAACAAAACTGAAGGGCTCTTTGTTGACCAGGTTCCTTACCGAACAGCATTTGGGATACTTACGCTGCTCTTGTTAAAAAGCGTTACAGACCTGAAGGACCACTTCAAACAGAAATTGGGGCGGAGGGGAGGGGGGGTGGGGTGTGGAGTGGGTGGTGGAGTGATCCAGAATGAGGCGAGTGAGGTTGCAGAGACGAAGCAATCAATGCGAACGGAGTCGAGAGAGTGGTGTCGACAATTGCAACATGGAGTGGTCAATTTGAAACTCGACCTTTACAGAAGTGATGGATGCAAATAAGGAAGCTTTACCTTAGCAGCAACAGATGCCTCTAAGCTGCGTCGACCACAAATGTGATCAGCAGAAAAAAGACTATTCGGAATAGCATGTTCGACAAAAACGCCTCATCAGTAGCTGCATATCGAATGCCCAAATATTGGCAAACTGCATCCCCAGTTCCAACATTTAGCTGGCAGTACTGTTGAGATTGCAGTACAACATCAGGAGTAGCAGCAGTAAAGAATGGGAAGACGAGCAAGGAAAAGAGGACCAGTAGTACTGGTAAAAAGTACCAGCAGTATTGATCCGCATCACCTCCTGTACTTGTACTAGTGCCCATTTCTAGTTGTCACATTCCGTTCGCAAGTCTACAAGAGTACTTGGAATCAACACTACGACCAAACCAGCATTCTCACATTTACATTGCATTTGACTAGCATAATTGGAAGTGTATTGCGATCGAAAGGTTGTACTTTAAGGACACAGGGATCGAAGTAGTGTAATTCAAAATACATTGCCACTCAAGTACAGTACTCAGAAGTATATTGCCCCTCAATTAAAGTACTCCGAAGTACATTGGGATTGAACAAGAAATCTCGGGGGGGTTAGTGCAATTGAACTAGACAACTTGGCAGTACATTCCAATGGAGATACATCAGAGTATCGGACAGCCGAGCTTGTACCGAACAAAAGAGCAGTGACACAGCACCCCAGGATAAGTGTGCAAGGTCTGACTCTCTTCGCCATCGAACATGTGGGAAAATGCGCCTAGGATAGACGGCATGCAGTGCCGTCTATCTTACTTTCCTGCTATTGCAATGTGAATCTGCATTCATTGCATGGAAGGCCTGTCTCTATTGCAATATGTATCTGCATCTGTCACACAGAAAGCCTGTCTCTGCTGCAGTGTAAATCTGCATCTGTTGCAATGTAGGCATGTCTGTCTTGCAGTGTGAACCTGCATCTGTTGCATACTGGACCTGTGCCTATTGTGAAATGAACCTGTCACTACTGCAAAGTGGTCCTGCCTTTATTGTCAACTGAACTTGACTCTATTGAAAATAGTGAGAGTATGTCTATTGTGAAGTGACCCTGTCTCTGTTTGAAAGCGGAATTCCCTCAGTTTCATAGTGAGCCTATCCCAGTTGAGAAGTGAGCCTCTCTTTACTGCAAAGTGGACCTGTCTCTATTCCAAGTGAACATCTCTCTACTGCAACGAGGACCTGTTGCTATTGTGAAGTGAAGCTGTCCCATTGCAAAGCAAATTTGCCTCTGTTCCAAAGTGAACCTGTCTCTATTGCTACATGGACCTATCGGCAATAATGAAAAGGGGACCTACATGCAAAGAGAACGACTTTCAGGAGAACTCCCCGATAATCAATGTCCATGTCACAAAATTTCGCCCGCCAAGTCCGAACAAAGCTGATATCACTCCACTGGCTGCAGCCGAGAGCATTCCTGGCTTGTGCTTGACCCCTCACTGCATACTCGGTGTCTGGCTTCAGCCCTGCATGGCCCAACCCCACCCCCCTCGGGATGTACTTAAGCAGTCCCATGACAGGTACCAGCAGAGGTCCTGTGAAGGGTAACATGAGACGTACTGCAAAAGCCATCGTAAGATGAACAGAAAGTGGTGATGTGAGGGTAACATGAGACGTACTGCAAAAGCCATCGTAAGATGTACAGTAAATGGTAATGTGAGGGACCTCGTAAGTCGCAAGAGGTATGGCAAGTGGCAAAGTAAAAGGCAGTGGTATTGCCAAGAGCATGTTTGCTCATGACCATGACTGTAAACGGTGTAGCAACTCTGAAAGACTTCAGCAAGATGAACTGTTAGTTGCCATGTCACTAAAATGACGGTGCTGAGGAACGTACGATGAAGAATATTCACTAAAGTAATACAGACAACTGTGGTCGAGGCTTGTTGTAAATGACAGACAAAAGATAACAGGAGCAATATCGAGCAATGTAACCATGAAAATTGTAAATGGAAACATGTTGTGAAAGAGAAAACAAACCCACGACTAGCCAGCATGTCTGAGAGGAATGAACATTAGACTAGCTAGAAACCCGGTCCGTACGGAACAGGGTGGATCTGACCCATAAGTGGGGGATTTGTGAAATCAGATGTTGAATGGGAACGCGTTGTCTCACTGTTGCCCTCGCTGTATTTTCTACCTTTCTTCATCCCTCTCTCTTCTCTCTCTCCTCTCTCTCTCTCCTCTCTCTCCTCTCTCTCTCTCTCTCTCTCTCTCTCTCTCTCTCTCTCTCTCTCTCTCTCCTCTCTCTCCTCTCCCCCCCCCCCCCCCCCCCCCTCCCCCCCCCCCCCCCCCCCCCCCCCCCCCCCCCCCCCCCCCCCCCCCCCCCCCCCCCCCCCCCCCCCCCCCCCCCCCCCCCCCCCCCCCCCCCCCCCCCCCCCCTCTCCTCCTCCCCCTCCCCTCCTCTCCTCCTCTCCCCCTCCTCTCTCTCTCCTCTCTCTCCTCTCTCTCTCTCCCTCTCTCTCTCCTCTCTCCTCTCTCTCTCTCTCTCTCCTCCTCCCTCCTCTCTCTCTCTCTCTCTCTCTCTCTCCTCTCTCTCTCTCTCTCTCTCTCTTCTCTCCTCTCTCCTCTCCTCTCTCTCCTCTCTCACACACACACACACACACACACACACACACACACATACATGCGTGAGATGACCTCACAAGGTGTAAGCCGAAAGCCACACCCGTGAGACAAAACATTAAGGCTCAAAAACACACATGACAACCGGTATCGATATGTGTACCGGTCTACTCGATCCCATCAACCCTCCCAAACAGAACCAAGCATTCCCATAATCTCCAGAGCCGTAATTCACGATGAACATTCAAAAGAATGATTGAAAATTCAACCTTGAACATTCTACACTGAATAAGCCACATTCTTAGAGATTAAGTTACCGTATTTGGTGGAGGGCGGCGGCGTTCCGTTTGATACATCTGCAGGTCCCTTCCTACAAATTCCATCCAATTCATTTATTAGGAGACATTTAGGGAACAAAAAGTAAAGGACAGCAAGGTATCGATATCTTTACCGGTTTACTCGATCCCACCAACCCCGAGACTGAGACCCGTATTCTACCATAATCTCGAAAGCGCTAGTACATGTTGAATATTCCAAGCTAAACAATAGATGTTTAACGTCCTACAGTGAGTCAATCAGTGAATGTCTGTTACTGCCAGTTTCGAAGGGAACCAGGCCTTTTCCACGGCACTTTAAACTTGGACAACTTCAAAATATGATCGTGTGTTTTTTTGGGAATGAAATATTGACCTCATTGACCTGCAGATCATACAAGAAAGATTTGATGGGTGCGAACATACCCGGACATGGACGGCATCTCAGCTGCGGCGGTGATTTACCCTGGCACACAATTTCAACGTAATTGTTTCTTGAAAAAATTGCTGACGGAACTTTAAATATGTAAGTTAAACAGAAATGTCATTGTGAGTACGAACTGAGACATCTGCCACCCAGATGTAGGCCGGCAGCCGGCAGTACTATAGGTGACAGGACACCTTCCCCCGGTTCAATTGGTCGACACGGGCCGGAAATCGTCCGATTCTGGGCAAATCATTATTAAATACTTTACTTTCCCTACGAATGTGAAGGAGAAACGTGCCAGAATCATTAGTTAACATCGACATGTACAGGAAGGTTCGTGAGGTCTCGTTGATATGTCCGGGAGAATTCAACAGAAGCTCGATTCTGAAACCAATTTTTTGTCGGGCATGTCACTGAGAAATTTTGATATGTTGTTTGTCCCGTGTTTTTCTACATTGTTTGTCCCATGTTGTTTTTCGACATGTTTTACTGTATACAATACACAGGTGATCACTCCATGAAGCTCTGCCGCCAGCCAACCAAATTCCGGACTCGGAAGGTAACAGTACGCATAGGTACTACTGTATACATGGATCAAGTTCAGATCTGGACAGATCTAAATCTCCCGAGCTACGCATATGCGTGTTCGGGCTCCCACGAACATGCAACGATGACGTCACTGACAATGTACCCCCAACGCTTTCAAGATGAATCATATCATGGATACCTGTCCAATGTTAAATCGCTTAACGGAGCCGCATGCATATGTGCGAGTACCATCCCTAATAGGACGAAGGTACAATTGATCATCTACGGACATCCTCAAACCTGTACACGTACGGATCATATGGTCCATATGGTCATGCATGGCGATGAGGGTCAAAAATTTGTGTCCCAACATCCTTGAACATATATCCTAATCGAACCATCATCTGTGTCCACATGTTGTTCAAATTTGAAACTTTTCGACCGATCTTGAAGTAGGCATGTGCCACTGAACAGTACAGTGCATATAAGCAACAATCTGTGCTCTTACATGCCTGCTTGTGTGTAGGAATTTGACCAAGCCTAGTGAGTAACAAAAGCAAATGCTAGCAATGTATTAACTGGCTTGCAATTCTTCCACAAGTAAACGTACGTACGACACCTACACATGTCATTGGCTGCAAAGTATTGGGAGTTCTGACCTTCATACGACGCCATGACGCGTTTGCAAGGGCCAGTCGCTCTTCCAAGACATCGCATTTCCAAGAGATATCTATTGGAACTTCCTCAAAATGGCACCATTGACATCGTAATTACACACATTCAAGACACAAAGACACCTGCAATGCACGCAATCATTCGGCACATACTTACGTTCTCGACAATCACATGTCATGACAAACGCGTATGTCACCATGACAACATTTCTCACCATATGGACTTATCCAACTTGAGATGTGTTGTCATGTAGACAACATATTTCAAGATGGATAAGTCCTCACAGTTCTAGGAGTCCCTTCAGCAGCGACGTCGCCCTTTTGAGGTATACCTACGTAGCCTGCCTTCAACAGCACGCCGTACAGACGATGTACACCTGTGGTCCTATCACACACATCTGCATGTGGTCTTATCACGCACATCTTCATACAATATGCATGCCTTGTACTTGGCACAGCACATTGGGGTCACGTGTCACCCTTTCCCAACTGGCCAAACCCCTAAGGTACAGCCTTGAGCAGTGGACCACGTTTAGAGGTAGTCAACCTTCAACGCTTGCCGTGGTCTCATCATACACATGATTAAAAAATGCGTAGTCGATGTTTGAAACGCATATTTCTAAAGAACTCTTAACGTTTGTAGGTGTGATGGTAGTCCCGAAAAAATTGGACCAGTGTCGCACCAGTGCCGCAGGGCACGGAGCATAAATACCATGTCTGCCCTCACAAACACACATGGTCCTTTGAAACGCATTTTGCAGACATGAAATGTCTGAGACTCATTAAGGGCTGCCACCCTGTGACATGAAAGGGGGTGGGGGGGGGGTATGCGGCTAGAACCCTGTAATGTATTCTTCCTTCCTTCCTTCATGTGGCAGGGATGCCAGCTATATGCACCAAAAGAAATGTGGCCGACTAGCTCAATTCATACTAACGCTCTTGCAGAAGCAGTGGTCACGAGCGGAAATCCGCGGGAAATGCCACCATGCCACTTGGACCACGTATGCACACGGTGGCCCTCTCTAATTAGAATTTACAAATAACATGTCTACAGGGAGGGAGGGAGGAAGGGAAGGAGGGAGGGAGGGAGGGATGGGGCAGAGACAGAGGTAGAAGAAAGGAGAGAATGTCGACGTGTTGAAAGCCACGGCAAAAAGGAGGAACTTACACTTAAGGCAGCATTGGCGGCTCTTCATTCGTATCAATTTGAAAGGTCTGGGATCTATGCATCCCCGGTTATCAAACTTTACCTTTGCAGATTCACACCATCCCAAATTATAACAAGTGATGTAACTTCCGCGAATGGAGGGATCATCCCACTCGAGTTCCAGTTGACCAAGCTTTTGGCTTTTGTGACGATAAGAAAATGCTATTTGAGGTGCCCCAGGCGGCCACGGGGGCGCCGCTTTTGTACACACAAAACCTGCGGTAGACACAATTTCAATATACTCAGTGTGCACCTGTTAACTTCAGGCTGCTTCACATAATCTGTTGCAGACGCATGCATTCCCCCGGCCCCCCAACAAACACACACACACACACACACACCCACACACATACATACACACACACACACACACACACACACACACACACACACACACACACACACACGCGCGCAGGCACGCACGCACGCACAGACACAGACACAGACACAGACACACACACACACACACACACACACACACACACACACACACACACACACACACACACACATACCATTGGGCCTCGAGCATTATCTCCCCCCTGTACAGAAACCAGGGGAATGAGTATGCTATACTCCAGTACCAGGGGAAGTCAATGGCGACAACTTTCCTGAGCTCCAGTGCTGAGGGGACTTGAGGACAATATCCCCCCTGCTCTACCGCAATATCCCCCGGGGAAGAGGGGGGTTTCAAGAGCGATCTCTCTGTTGTACTCCAGCAGGGGGGGGGGGGGGGGGCTCAAAAGCGATCTCTGTTGTACTTCAATAGAGGGGCGGGGGGGGGGGGGGGGCAATCTCAGTCATCTACCCTAGTCCTGGGGGAACTCAAGGGAGATATCACTCCTCTAATCTAGTAATGGGGGAACTCAAAGCCAATCTCGTTCTTCTACTTCGGTACCCCGCCGGCCGGGGGGGGGGGGGGGGAGGAGGGGGCTCATGGGTGATCTATCTTCACTACTCCACAAGCGGGGGCACATGAGGGCAATCTCTCACTTAGACTCAATCGACAGGGGAGCTCAGGGGCGCACATGGGCGGGACGCAGCAGAGCTCACAGTTCACAGCAGACACCCGGATAGCGTACCAAATCCCCAGCTGCGGTCCCACGGGGATGCCAAGAGCCAGGGGATCTGCATGACAGGATTCCGACTGCCCGTCCCCGTTCGGAACAGTCCAGCAGGTATAAGAGGCTCTGTCAGCGGACCTTCCTGCTGGGCGTAGATGGTCCCAATGCGGCGATCGGTCCCACTGCGATATTCAAAGTGAAGGAGTGAACGAGTGAAAGATTCCCAAGCAATCCCTAAACCATTGGAGGCAATTTTTTCAGCATGTGGTATGCGGGTTGGTTCCCCACTACCATATCTAAAATGGCAAAGTATGTCCAATCCCCATACAATGTGTCATAAACGTAATCCACAGCGATGTTTTGAAATTGAAGTAAACCCAATCAAGAATCATGTGTCATACAGTGCTGCTTCCCCACGGTACTCAAGTGAACAGTGAAGCACACCCAATCCATGAACCATGTGGCATATATATTGGTACGCGAAAGCCAGGGGCCAAGGGCCATATTCTTAACACGCCAGGTCAGTATGCTAGCGCTTTTTTACCACGCACCACGCCCTGTTGCAGCTTTGTTCCCAAGAAGGAGGCATACGCAAATGCGGAGTAGGTAGTAGTGCAAGTAACGTTACAGCTAGTGGTGTCACGCTGTGTTCAACCAGCAGCGCTACGCTGCCTACAACCAGCAGCGCTACGCTGTGTACAGCCACTAGCGTTATGCTGTGTACATGTACACTGTACACTGTACAGCCACTAGCGTTATGCTGTGAATAGCCACTAGTACTATGCTGTGTACAGCCACTAGCGTTATGGTGTGTACAGCCAGTAGCGTTCTGGTGTGTACAGCCAGTAGCGTTCTGGTGTGTACGGCCAGTAGCGTTCTGGTGTGTACAGTCAGTAGCGTTCTGGTGTGTACAGCCAGTAGCGTTCTGGTGTGTACGGCCAGCAGCAGTCTGCTATGTAGGGCCAGTACTGTTATGTTCTACGGAGCCAATAGCGTTAGAGCCAGTAGTCTTGAACCCAATAGCTTTATAAAAGTGTAGGGCTACTGGCCAATTAACAGCCTTTCAAACCCAGGAGCCTTACCATTAGTGATCTTGCACCCAATATCTTTATAAATGTGTAGGGCTACTGGCCAATTAACAGCCTCTCAAACCCAGGAGCCTTACCA
>KV908500.1:47500-72500 GCA_002005505.1 Botryococcus braunii
GAGATTCAATAATATTGGTGTTGGTGTAGTTCTTGTTTTGCCCAAAAACCACGAAATCCGCCGTAATATAGCATGCTAGTGCACGTTTCTACTTGTGTTACGTTTTCTACTTGTTACCTTTTTTAAATTTGACTTTAAGCACTAGAAGCTGTAATCAAGGGCTTACTTCGGTCCCTGGATCAGCGGGAAATCCTCCCTTGCACACCGGCTGAGAGAATCAAAGGTGGGAGTGCGTCCACCAAGCAAAAACAGTGCGGATTACAGGATAATGAACGTTCCAACAGTGGACTTTACACCGGCCGTATATTCTGTGTATTTCAATTACGGCTTACTACTTTGATCTCAAACATACAGCTCATGAGCTACATTTGCATGTATTTTGAGCTCGAGCCAAGCCAAGGTGAGCTAGCGAGACGCAAATCTCTTTAAAAAGGGATTGCTCAATCCTTTTGTTTGGGGGTGAAGTAAGCGTTTCAAACATCGACTACGAATGTTTCTTATGATGTGTATGATGAGACCACGGCAAGCTCCTGAAGGTTTGAGTGCCTCTAAACGTGGTCCACTGCTCAAGGCTCTACCGAAGGGGTTTGGCCAGTTGGGAAACGATGACACGTGACCCCAATGGGTTTTGCCACGTACAAGGCATGCATATTGTATGAAGATGTGCCTGATAAGACCACATGAAGATGTGTGTGATAGGACCATATGTGTACATCGTCTGTACGGCGTGCTGTTGAAGGCAGGCTACCTCAAAAGGGCGACGTCGCTGCTGAAGGGACTCCTAGAACTGTGAGGACTCATCCAACTTGAGATATGTACATATCTCAACATGTTGTCATGGTGACATAAGCCTTTGCATGACATGTGATTGTCGAGAACGTAAGTATGCGCCGAAACAGTTTTGGATTGCCTGGTGCCAACGTACCTCGTGTCCTTGTCTAGGTCTAAATAGGTCAGTGCGCGTCAATCTACATGGAACTGATCACAACACAGATCAACTTGCAATTTGATCACCAAAAGCCCTTCAAAGTGTGTTTGAAATCGGTACCGTTTCTGAGCTAGATTGAGTTGTCTGGCTGAACGGCATCGAGCTCACCACCTTCAACCACGTCATGAAGCACTTCTTGATCAAGGTGGCTTGGAAAAGTCTCAAACCCAGGTTTGCAACCATGCTCATGTATGGCATGAAACCATGGTCTGGGTAATATAGCATCGCAAACTTTTACACGTCATAAATCACTAAAAGTATAAAGCAGCTGAGAGTGTGTGATTGTTTATGTAGTGTAGACAATTTGTCGAGGTACAGTAACAGAAAGAACGTCGAAGACGTATTTTTGTGACCGTGCTCGGGTGATCCCAGAGCAGTGTGTGATGGTGAGGAGCAGTACAGCTCTGGAGTAGAAGATGTGTAATTTCTTGTTTTCTCATTTCTGTACCTGTAAAAGCTTGGGTGGGACTTCTATACACGTGCACGTGTTTTAAAACCCCTACACAAATTTGTGTAGGGGTGTTGCAACTTTTGGTGTTGCAACTTTTGAAACTATACAGACAAGGTGGATGTATTGGGAGAGGGAGTATGTACAGTATGAGGGTTGGTGGGGGGAGTGAATGGGGGATGGGTGGATGCGGGTTTGGGTAGACATGTCGACGTGTGGATACAGGTTGAAACACAGGACTTGGGGAGTCTTTCTTACAAATGGTGTTTGTTCCGGTATGTTCGGGTATACCCCGGACACATATGCACCTACATACGCACCTACACTTTTATTATGCACCCACATATGCACCAATGTAGGCACCTCCACTATCTTTCCTTCTGACCCGACTAGAATCGCCATCAAGATGCAACTGCAGTGTCCTCAACATGCCCAGCTTCCCCCAACGAAACATATGTCTATAAAAGGAACGGGCATGCCAGCAAAGCCTGCGGCCGGCAATCGAGCCGTTTGAAGGAATTCGCAGGAATGCTGACACGCACAGCCCGATTATACCCTACTCAGTTCACGTGATTTCACATTCATGGCTCACGTGGTGCACCTTGAGTGTTGACTTATAAGGGGCCCGCAACAATCCCATGCATGGCTTTACAGTCTTTACACACGAATCATGCAGCCCTGGCCAGGACTCCATGGACTGTTTATAAACTCAATTAATTAATTTGCTCGAGCTGACCACGAGGCGCAGCGTCAGCGTTTAAAACCTGACACATACATATATGGCGTCAAGTAGTTCATGGGCAAGGATGTCGCGCCCCGCATCGTTAGACGCATTACCACAAGCTTGCATCGTTAGACCCCGCATCGTTAGACGCATTACCACAAGCTTAAGCTGGCACTCTAAAGTTAGAGCCTGTCTGCTGTGGCATTACCAGCGACACCCGGGCGTCCGCCAGACGCCAGAAAAACTCAACTGACTGGACGTGGCACGTGGGGAGTGTCGATTGCCCCCCAAAAATAGAAGCAGTGGTGCACTGGTCTCACGTGAGACCACATGGACATGTAGCTCAATTCATCTGGGTAACTGACAGGCCTTAATCAACGGCACGAGTAACTAGTATTTCTTTTTCCTATTAAGAAATCCATGACTATGAATGATAATGAATATGATCATGCATGATACATGATCGTCCTTCCAAGAATTCTATCGAAACAGCTGTGAGATTCCTTAGTACGTACTCAGCTAACAACAAGAAGCTAACCCTCCCTAGCACAAGCCTGTAGGCATACCCGATCATAAGTTGTCTCTAATTACAAACCCTTGCAGTCTCGAAGGCATCTGGATCATGTCTTCCAGATCTGAAAGACAAGACGACCTTGTAAAATTTGCTTGAAGGCTTTCGACAGTCCCCGGACCGGCTTAAGCGCGCCTTCTCTTGCCAATGTTTCATAGTCGGGACAGTTACATAGAGTCAATAACCCTTCGTTTTGGGAGGTGCGACCAATCTTCGGCAGCCAACCGGCATCCAAGCCTGTGAAATTTCACAGGCTCGGACTTAAGCTTCTGCCTGTCTAGTGCGGGGTCTGGCATCATTTCTTAAGGTTGCGCTTTTTACCCTGACTATACCCTCATTTTACCCTCACTGAGGTTAGCCCTCAGTTCGAAGCTTCGATGTTTACCCTGATTGTAAAATCAGCGGAAACAGCGAAGCTTGGAAATGAGGGTTAACAGGGTCGACAAGCAGAATTTAGACCTTGACGGATCCGGAAGCCAGGTCTGTATAACAACCTATAGGCGCTATAGCCATAGGCGCCTACTAAGTAGCTACTGAGTAGGCTACGTGCACGGAAGCCAGGTCGACTTGGCTTCCGTGGACGTGGCCTACTGAATAACAGACGTCTGCATAACAACCTATGGGTGCTATAGCTATAGGAGCGTATTCAGTAGGCTATGTATTCTCTTCCACTTGGTCAAAGGCGTACGCAATTCCACCCCGCAACCAGATTTGCATGCCACTTTGCGTACCCTCCAGATGTCCCTGCCCACATAAGAGGGGGTAGTGTGGACTCTGTGTAGATGTATCTGATGTATCTGCAACAGATATATCAGATACACCTACATAGAGTCCACAAAACCCCCTCTGATAAGAGACCCAATTAGGAGACCTCTGGTGCCCCCCCCTCCCCCCTTCTCTCAAAACAATCCCGGTGTAACCAAGCCAGTGGGCTCGACCGGATGGTCGAGTCCGGGCATACCGTGCGTACAATCCATACCCCTAATAGTACCCATGCGCGTGTTCGTTGCCTCTCCATCCTAACCCGAGGTCCCCGGTACAGCAAGGGGGACGGCTACCAAGTACGTACCGGGTACAACCCAGTACAGCAAGGGGGGAGCCTCCCAGGTACCCCGATACAGCAAGGGCCCTAGGGGGGAGCCTCCCAGGTAGCCGGGTACAGCAAGGGGGGAGCCTCCCATGTATCCGGGTACAGCAAGGGGGCCGGCCGCTACCAGGTACCCGGGTACACCACCAGTTGCGAGCGGTTGGCAAAGGCAAGCGCCAGCAGTACGGGAATGAGCGTGGAGGCCGCCAGTACACCGAACAGCAACGGGGCCGGCCTCTTCTTTCCTGCCGGCTCCAGGAGGTAGTGTGCCAACGACTGCAGGCTCTCCATTGTGATCCCGCCTGCGCTCCAACCCCACACCACCCCATGGCATACTGTACGAACAACCATTACCTTGTACTTCATATGTGTGTGGGGGAAGGGAGGGAGGGAGGGAGGGAGGACTCTTAGCTGCAGCCCGTCCGCGTTTTCGAAAGTGGGGGCGGGTGGACGTCTAGGAGGACTATCGGGGTGGAATAAATTCCAAAACTGGGTTTGCTGTTACGGGAAAACGTAGAGGGCTATGGAAAGGGATACGACAGGGGCTTTTGGGGCACCACTGGCCGGCGGTCCTGCTGAGAGTTGAGACCTCTTTATTTCCAGGGGACTGGAGAAGAGAGTCTTGCGCTCTGCGATGCCTTAGTTGATTTCAATTGGCAGCCAGAATCAGTACCATCTGGCATGCCAGGAAGGACGGAAGGAAATTTTACATCCAGGAACAGGGATGAAACCTTCGGACAAATGACTGCCTAATTTGGCTTGTTGCTGGCCCAAAACGATATAGCGCCAGTCATGCCGCATCTTCACCAGCCCCCCTCCCCCCCTAAAACTGACATCCCAAAAAAAACCAAACACACGCCCATGCACCCGCACACACACACACACACACACACACACACACACACACACACACACACACACACACACACACACACACACACACACACAGACACACATGCACACCAGGCAAACGCTCCCCAAAGAAGGCACTAGATGCGGCACGTCTTCAACTTAAACAAAGTAACTTTCCCGATCTTCGACATTCCCCTTACCCTCCCGGCCTTTCCAGCAGGCATTCACGCAACAAAGAGGGTCCAAGAACTGCCGCCCCACACACCCAAATGCGGTTGCTTCGAACCCCTCTGCAACCGCAAATGTCCATGCGAGCCCTCTGCCGATGCACGTGTTCAGACCGCACATTCCATTTACCATGCCTTGCCATCCTTATATGCGGCCAGGGGGCCAGGGACATACGGCTTGGTACGGATGCCTTCTCTGGCACAGTCCAGTGGCCGTCCTGTAGAGACGCCTCCGGCGCGGTACACACGGTGATTGGGATGCGGTACTTGCTGATCAGCTGCTGCGGAGGTGCTGCAACAAACAGGTGTACCGCCTCCCGGCATATGGTGTCCAGGTCAAGCTGCCCGGGTACTGCCAGATTAGTCAGCAAACGATGCATCTCCGCCGGATCGTTTTCGCACTTTAATATCTTCTTCCTGTCGGCCTGCTTTCGCCCCATTCCGGGATCACTTGTGCCATTTGTTGGTCCCTCTCCCTTCCCCCCCCCCCCCCCCAAAAAAAAGGACAAACACATGCACACTCTGGATGTGACGTTTCCCTATGATTTCCCGCTCTCCACCCGCCCGCAACACATGGACGCACACACACACACACACACACACACACACACACACACACACACACACACACACACACACACACACACACACACACAGGAACGCACGCACAGAGGGGTGGAGAGGAGGAAGAGAGAGAGAGAGAGAGAGAGAGAGAGAGAGAGAGAGAGAGAGAGAGAGAGAGAGGGGGGGGGGGGGAGGAGAGAGAGAGAGAGAGAGAGAGGAGAGAGAGAGAGAGAGAGAGAGAGAGAGAGAGAGAGAGAGAGAGAGAGAGAGAGAGAGAGAGAGAGAGAGAGAGAGAGAGAGAGAGAGAGAGAGAGAGGTGAAAGTACCCCATATCACGCACACCCGTCGAAAGCACAAGCACAGTGAGTATACAATGGGGAAGGGGACGGGATATATGTCACCACACCGAGGTTTTACCCAGGGCTTGCCGACATTAGGAGACATCCTGCCAGAGCCAAGAGGGACCGTTTGACAAGAAAGCCACACACTCGACGCGCAACCCCTCTTACACTCTTGACCGAGAGAGACACATCCCAAGGCGATCACCGTTCCCTGCACCACAAGGGGGTCTCTGTTTCCAGCTTGTGCTGGGCGCTCTGAATGTCAATGTACTGAAAAGATGGGGCTCGTTTGCCCCGTACCGGGGGCGCCAGGCAGTCTGTTGCGGAGACAGGTGCCTGGCACGATACATGCCGGACGTTTCATCTGACTGTGAAGATTCACAGGGGGATCTGAAACTCTTTGAGGTTGAAAATTTGACTCCCAAATTTGACCTACCAAATTTGAAAAGGTTGAAAATTTGACAGGTTCACCAGCCATTTGTTGCAACCGGAAAATGAAGTCGACAACCCTGTCTGAAAGGAGTGTGGACCGGGGAGGGGGGGGGGGCATACGCGCATGATGACGGCGGCAACGTAGAGGGGGCCCAACGGGTGGGAAGCCAGGAAGAGATCAAAGAGGCGCGCAGCATCATGCAGGCTGCTTACGGAGTGGCTGAACCAGGTTATTAGCCAGCTCAGGCCAAAGAACGGCAGTACCTCCGTTCCGGCCACATATCGGTACAGTTCCGGGTCCGCCTGTAGCGATTCAAGCCCTGGTGTCAGCATTTTTCGGATCCACAAATCCTGAATACAGTCGCAGTTTTGACACTTCGCATGAACCTTGTCTTGGGCCTTGCACTCCTTTTGTAGCCCTTGTCGTGCGCCTTGCATTCCGTTTGGTGGCCCTTGTCTTGGGCCCAGCAGTCCTTTTGTGGCCCTTGTCTTGGGCCGAGCATTCCTTTTGCAGCCCTTGTCTTGGGCCCAGAATTCCTTTTATTGCCCCTGTCTTGGGCCCTAGCATTCCTTTTCTGTGGCATTGCAACCCTTACCTGACGCATTGCAACCCTTCTGTGACCTTCCCCCGGGGCCGCGAGCTTCTTTTTAGACCCCTTCCCCCTGTGCCACGCACTCCTTTTTTGACCCTATCCCCCAGGCCCGTGCGCCCCTTTTTGCCCCCTTCCCCACGGCCCGGCACTCCTTTTAAGAACATCTTTTGCCTAGGCCATGCACCCCCCTTTTCTGGCCCTTTCCCCCTGGGCCCTGCACCCCATTTTGCCCTCTTCCCTCTGGACGGTGCACTCCCTTTTTGACCCCTTCCCACCGGGCGGTGCACTCCTTTGTAGACCCCTACCCGCTGGGCGGTGCACTCGATTTAGCCCTCTTCGCCCTGGGCAGTGCTCTCCTTTTCGGACCCCTTCCCTCTAAGCGCGTGCACTCCTTCTGGGACTCCAAGTCTTGGCAGTACAGGAGGATACTCCCCCTGGCGGGACAAGAGGATAACTCCCATCTCAAAAAACGTAGCAGCAGTAGCTTCATCCAATGCGAAAGCAGGAAGCAAAGAAGGAAGCACAGATGGAGCGCAGATAGCTTGCATGTCTTCGTCCTCGCCCTCAACTCAGCCGGTCTCAAGGGTTTTTTCGTTGGCCATTCTTTTTTATTTTAGGTCCAGAACCACCCTTGCTAATGTAGGAAACAACAGAACGAACAAGATGCATAGCAGAGAGGGCTTGCACGTTTAGGTAAGAGCGCAGGCCCGGCACCACCTGCGCCGAAGCAGCAAACAACAAAAGTGTGCAAAAATGTGTTTCAAGAGATTGATAACAAAAGATTGGAAAGGGGGAGAAAAAGAAAAAGAAAAGGAAAAGGAAAAAGAAAAAGAAAAGGAAAAGGAAAAGGAAAAGGAAAAGGAAAAGGAAAAGGAAAAGGAAAAGGAAAAGGAAAAGGAAAAGGAAAAGCAAAAAAATGAACATCAGCAAGTGCCATGCCAAAGTAGGCGAGGGCCGAAGGTCCAGCCTCACCTGCGCCAAAATAGGCAACAACAAGCCCAAGTTCTCCAGTGTGGCGGACAGGTCGGGGCGGGTGGCATCGCGCAGGTGCGTACGGCACAGCACGCGCAGCACCCGGAACGCGCTTGCCTCCCCCAGTACCAGCAGCAGTACCCCTGCCACGTCATGCAGCCCCTGGTAATAAAACATCTCCTGCGGTCCGCTGCTTACCGCTGCAGTCAGCAGGCGGTGCAGCTCCTCCCGCTTCTGCTGCCGCATCTCCGCCGTCCACCCTGCCAGAGGCGGACAATGTTGAAGGTCTGGGGGAAGGCAATCTGAGAGAGAGAGAGAGAGAGAGAGAGAGAGAGAGAGAGAGAGAGAGAGAGAGAGAGAGAGAGAGAGAGAGAGAGAGAGAGAGAGAGAGAGAGAGAGAGAGAGAGAGAGAGAAAGGGGGGAGAGAGGGAGCGAGGGACGGATGGGGGGGGGACATCTGCTTGTTCAGATGACAAAAAGCCGCGTTCTCCACCCGGCATCGGCGCAAAACATTGTTGCATGCGCTTTTCTCGCATGATCCGGTCTGCAAAGAGTGCAGGCAGGCAGGCAACGGACAGGCAGCGGATCAGTGGGGATTATTTCATCTACAGAAGGGTTTTTCTCGTCTATTTTATCCAGAAAGAGAGTGACTGTTACAGGGTCGGGGCCAGGGGGCCATCCAGACTCTCCTACCAATAGAAGGGCAGCTTCCCTGCCCGCCCCCCTCTCTCTCCCTAAACACAGCTGATCTCGCAAGCATGTAACTGACCTAAAAGGTCGCTCCCCTCCCCCAAACGCACATAATCCCACAGGGATTCAGTTGACCTAAAAGCCCACCCCCCTCTCCTCGCAAATGCAGCTGATCTCTAAGAGATGTGGTTTACCTAAAAAGTCATCAAGCGGGAGGGGGGGGGGGCGGGTTGCCAGCGGGGCCGAGGAGAACAGGTCGCCCTGACCACAAAATTTGGCCCTATAACAAAAACTGGAACCCTATAGCATTAAAGTTGGAACCCGTGAACACCAAAAAGGTCTCCACAATCCGGGCTCAACAGCAGCGTTGCGGGTGGAAGTGGTTGTGCAGTGGAAGAGAAGCTGCTGTACCTCGGGTGAATGACCACAGAGAACGCTCTACGTCACAGGAGACTGTGCTGCTGTCACGGTGGGAAGCTTTGGCCAGCTCGGCATAATCCTCCCCCTCCTCGTCCGCATGGTCGTGCGCCCCTACCAACACGGGCCACACCCGCATCCTAACCTGCACGCTCGTCCCCGTTCCCTTCACACACACACACACACACACACACACACACACACACACACACACACACACACACACACACACACACACACACACGCACGCACGCACGCACGCACACACGCACGCACGCACGCGTGCACAACCACGGACCCCAACATACCCAATCGCCATGCAGATGCTGAACTCCCAGTCCCCACGAGCACCATGCAGGTCCACAAGCGGCAGGGTCCCCACTCCCGTCTCCTCTTCCCTGAACCATCCTAGTACACACCTTCGCTCCCTCCCCTTCCCCCGCCCCCCTCTCATCCATTCAAAGGTCCTGCTTTCCCCACCAGCATGTGTGGGTACCTTGCTGCACAAAGCAGCTTCCTAGTTGTCCCCCAGCATGCCCTCCATACAACCTCCCCTCCCTTTCAGAGTCTACCCTTTGTCCATGGACCCCCCCCCCCCGGGGCGCCCTTTCGCCCAGTACCGCTGAACAAAAACTAAGACATAAACAATGGAAAATTGGGCCGGAGTTAAGGTAAAAGCCCCGCATTTGCACAAATCCAAACTTGGAGTGTGGTACAAGCATAGTGACAAAAGCACCAGCATGTCTTAAGGACTGGTCACAGCAGCAAGTGCAGGCGGCAGGGGGTCAATCTGCGTAAACTTGGGCCTGGACACTTGTGAACAGAGGGTACCTCATTGTTGACAAGTCCCCTGACAGCTGCAATCTTCCGCAGCTGGGCAGTGTCCACCTGCATTTTCATCCCAAGGTTTCACAGTCACAGTCTGTCTGCCCTCTTTTCACCCCCTCTCGTTCCCAAATGTAGACTATTAATGTGGGTCCCCATCCCTGGGGGTTGACCAAGGTCTTCTGTACCTCGTATGATTACTTACTCCACTTTAATCCCATCTTCCTAGGAGTGAAGAGGCTCAAGTCGTGTCTCATGTTGCAAACTTTTACATTGACACCCTCAACGTCTTGCACATCAAGAGAATAGTGCAAGCCCACAAGGCCTTGGACGGCGCGCACCGGTTCAGTATCAAGAACCTTATTTATTGCACGGATTGTGTCCAAGTCTCTTTCCTTGTCCTCCGACGCATGCCGCCTCGCTTTCAAACCTTTCCGCTTTTTGTGGCCGCCCATTTCGTCAAGACGTAAATTCAATGCCAGAGACACGAAAACTCCATATTTAACATATGGTGTCGGACGCACAGGTTGCACAAGGGCACCGCTTTTCGGTGGGTGATCTGATGTTCCGACCAAACAACTACGGGAGCGAAAAGGGATCTTCAAACGGTTACGAATCGTCCGTCCTTGAGGTATCAGTCACTGCAATTTGTAAAACGTGAAAAACGTCATCTGGCCCTGGACTTGCGGAGGCAACAGATACAGAAGCCAACCAAGGATAGGAATGCAAGAGTGCTCAGCGTCGCTCATCCCCAATTGAATTATGTTTAAGATAAGTATTGATCAGATGCACATAGTCAGTGACACACGCGTGACATGCAAGAGAAATAGGACGACACCAACTACTGATATGAGATCGTACGGAGACTACACGAAAATACCTGCCCCGTTCCAAAATCGTGATCTAGCATATATGCTAAATTATGAGCCTTGAACGACAATAATTTCGTGCTACTATTTGTTGTATGGGATATACTGCATGTTAGAGCACAATACGCCGGAACCTTACGACCGATTACGGCCGCTCCGTGACATATCTGGGTACCGGGTTCCCAAGTCGCTGTCCCCAGGAGACCAGTGGACAACCTGCACCGTCGCATTGTCCGGACCAACTTGGGCCTCGACTGGACTCACCATGCCCAGTGGACAGATGTTAGTCCTTTCCTTTTCTTACAAGAGTGCGATAAAAAGACCAGCACAATGTTTTGAAAAACAGCCCAAATGTGTGAAGCTACAAATCACACCCAGCGAGCAGCCCGCTGGCGACCCACAGCAGCAGCAATAATGAAACTGACCTGCCGCATGACAAAATAATTTACCACATATTCTTGTGCAATGACACTTCAAAATCCCCTGGGGGCTCTTCAACAGGACCAGCACATCAGCACGCAACGTTGGTTACCCCCCACCCCCCCTCTCTCAATCATTTCAATAAAAAAGGCGTGGACGGCCACGTGGCCGTGCACATGCTATATGGCGGGTTCTTAATGCGCCAGTGAGACAAATTCTTTCCTTTCCTTTCCTTTCCGTATATTGGCACCTCCGAAGGAAAACGTATGGGGCCCCACTTCTTGAGTCCATTAAAAACTGCATCAATAGGTCATTTCGAAGTTTGCCCCTATGCATACTGAATTTCACTCCTACCCATAAATGATGACATTTGAGTACCAGTAGTGTTCATTAGGGACTTAGCCAGTACATATATATATGTATGCTATATATGTAGAATATACATAGTGTAGATATAGACTGTCTAGACTGATATGCCAAGGCTAGCATATATACATGTATACATGTATGTTTAGACTATGCTCTTATGTTAGAGCAATGTTGGCATACGACCTTGACCCATATGGTGACCCATGCATGAGCCTCTCGGAGCCTACTAGGCATACCAGCCAAAGGCAGGCCCCGGCCGCAGCCTTTTCATTCTTGCCTTATCGGCACATCCAGCGCTACTTGGAACTCAAGCTTGTTATGCCCAAGAATGAGGTAAAGCCAAAATCCGATACCAAATGCAAAGTAGGCCTGAGAAACGTCCGTTAACGGACTTTGTGGACTTTCGCACGTGCCGTTTTAGTTTCGGCGAGTTTCTAAGTTGAGTTATCGTCTTCTCATGTTTACCTATGATACTCCGAAGACTCAAGGAAAGTATCCTTTGCTTCTTGAAATTCACGATCCATGTTGTTGATGCATCCTCATATGACGCATCCTCGTATGTGGATGCGTCATAATGATCCTCATGACTTAATTTAAATACTTGTTTCCTAATTAGTGTACTAGACAAGCTATTCCTAGTCTAGTATAACAACTGCCAGGTACTACAGTCTAGACTAATCAGCACTCACACCACTTGCACACCAATTGGAAACGCAAAAAAAAAAAAAAAAAAAAAAAAAAAAACTTTCAAGGACATCCTGTGGTGCATCAGCTAGTTGGTGTTAATGCGGGAGGCATCTCACCACATCAGCGTCGTCTCACTCATTCTTCACTTCCCTTTCAACTTGATCTTAGCAGTTTGGTTGTCGGGAACATGGGATCGAGAACTTATAACGCCTGAATATAGGTCAGATTACTGACAAAGAAATGCTTACTTATAGATTTCTTTACATAGGTCCGTATTCTGCAGTCAGGTCATGTATGAACACATCGATATCATATATACATCGATATACTTACAAACATGCTGATAATCTTCTCTTTTTCTTTCTTTTATCAGCCTGTGGGATTCATGAAATACGGGAAAGAAGCGCTTCTTTCCATTATGTCCATGAATCTCGTTCTCCAACCCCCCCCCCCCCCCCCGGGCCCCCTGGAGGCCCCCGCGCCTCCCCAGCCGGGGTGTGGGCAAAGTAAGCACTTCAAGATTGACAACAACCCATCAAGAACTTCAATCCAAGATACTAGAAATATCTTTGTTGGGCTTACTGGGTCAGGCAACCACATGGTTGACAAAACCTCTGAGTCATGGATCGCGCTTCCACTCATTGCGATGAGTGGAAGAGCGATTACAGAAATTGAGGGATATCCCTCAATTTCTATAATAGGTGTCCAAGCACTTTCTTGCCACTAGTGTACTGGTACACTATATATTGTGGCATAGTCCCCCTATATATAGACAGTTATAGGGAGACATACTGGTCACATGACCCAGCTGGTCATAAATTTACCTGCAGGTTATAAATTTACTATCCTGATGCACGTGCACGATGCACGTGCACGTCACATGCATATGCAGCATACCCAACGGTGCGGCTCTGTGCCCACACATGCCGGACATATAATGATCACCATGCATGATGGCACTCACACCAGGGTGCCGCATGTGCATACCGTAGAGAGACATGTGCACAATCCTGATCTCATCTCGCATGTGTCATATAACATGCTCAGAGCCTAAGCTGGCACGTCTATTAGCACCAGCACCAAAGAATTTGTGACTGCCTACAGGATAACCAACAGGTGTGTTTGCACTTCTGTGGTTCAACCAAATGCCGACTTCAGTTAATGGTCCAAAACAGCAGAGACTTTGTCTGACCACACCGGAAAATTGGGAGACACCTCGAATTGGCATACTCTATACACAGAACAAGAACTTCAGAAACACTCACGACGAGCCATGGGGGGCTCAACCAAGCTAGGCCGTTGCAAAACTCTCAGAAACACATCCCTTGGTCGGGACATGTGCGTTAGATATAAAGACCACCTTGCAAGGTCTATGGGGGTTCAACCTCAGCCCATCCAGAACAAAATGTGTAGAAGAGGGCTATCCCCGGGAGAACCCAGCCAAAAAAGGCGCATGAGCCCACGGTCGGACTTTGCCAAAGCTGCCGAGCTGACTAGGACCGACAAACGGTCAGCAACTGAAATGGTCGATGTCCAAATCCTGTTTCCCGCCTCCCTTATGGGCCTGGTCAGATTCATCAGGAATTAAGCTCGTCTGGCAGTAGCGCTCGCGGAGTTTGCAGTGCAGAAACCAAAGACATGCTGCTCATACGAGCAGCAAATTCAGCGGGCTCGGAACTGTGTGATGGGAAGTGGGGCTGCCCTCTAAGTGAGGGAGTCCAGCACCACGGTCCAGACCACACTCGCCGAAAAACAGAAGATGCAGAAGCCCACGGCAATGCCCCTCTCCAGCTTGGAGCGATCCAAAAAGGGCCAGCGCAGCGCAGCGGTCTCAAACTCGGGACCGAGAACCGCCTTTGCGGCCGAAGTCCGTAAGAACGCTCTTCGCCTCAAGGCATCTGCCAGAAACACGAGCACGCACGCAAAGACGCAGCCCGTCAGCTGCCAAAAGGCCAGGGCGGTTGGGCAGGACAGCCGGGCGCTCGACGGAGAAACATCCAAGGGGGGTCCCCCCACGCCCCTCAGCCACAACGAGGCCGTTTCCACCACGGAGAGCAGCCCAGGCTCCATCGTGACGAGATTGTCAGCTACCCCTCGCAGACCGCATATGTACCTGTTGCCGGAAATGCCTGAAATCATGAAGAGGACTCCAATCAGCAGGTCAGGCAGCTGGCCGATTGGGAGCGCCAACACGTTCCACACCATCCCCGAGATGTCGATGTTTTCGGTGAAGAACGCTTTGACCGCGCCCTGCTGCCAGTGGGGGGGCGCCCCGGGCTTGGCGCCTATGGACTTGTACCACATGAGGACGGCTCGGGCCGGCCTGGCGGCGAACAATATGCTCGAGATTGTGACGGCTTTAACGACCCGATGATGCCTTGCGTAAAACGCAGGCTTGAAGAGCATGATGCTCATGAGAGTGGCTGCGCTGAGTGGATGCATCAATGCAAGAAACGCCCCCGGAGGAATGTTCCCTCTTTCCTGGGGAAATGCTAGATATTTCAGCGCGAAACCCGTCCAGACGAACCCGCCCCCCACACAAGCGGACCAGGTCCACAGATTGATGTTATTTGCAAGGTAGCGCTGGTACATGTGCTCCAGGTCTGGCGATGAGAATGAAAACACGGAGAAGTTCAGGAAGTTTTGCGGCCATCCATCAAAAACTGCTGCGGACCCGAGCATGCCTTGCTGGGACGGAGTGGCTCGCTCGGTTGGAGCGGCGCTCGCCATGAACCTGCAAACAATCATGGTTCGTGTGAGCTCCCATCCCTTGCAAGGACTTTTTGCGACCTTTTGAACTGGAGGACAGATGTCATGACAACATGTGGCAGTCCCCCACCCCCCCCCCCCTCAAAAAAACCACACACACACACACACACACACACACACACACACACACACACACACACACACACACACACACACACACACACACACACACACACACACACACAGGGGGATAAGAAAAACGAGAGAAGAGAAGAGAAGAAAAGAAAAGGAAAACAAAAACAGGTTGACAGGTTTGGACTCTGAACTGGAATGGATCGTTGCAGTATACATAATGGGGGAGTCCACAACTACGTCTGCGTGACTTAAAGGTTCGGGTTGAAGTGCCTGGGTGTGCGAGGCGCAAATGTTCCCATGTTCAGGTCGGAGGGCAGGAGAACCTGGAGCCTGGTGCCAGTTTCCCTGTCCATAGACCAGTCCCATGACATTGTCTTCATACCAGAGCCATCTTACAACATGCTTTTGTGCCAGATTAAGGAGAACACGAATTGCATGTGAAGATGCAGTAGGGGGAGCAAATGGTGCTGGTATGTGTTGCTAGACAAACCCGGAATGGGCTCCTCAAGGGACAAGCCATCATCTGGAGGTAGGCAGACAAGCGATATGTTAAAATTAGCAACATAGACGTTGCTAGGACTTCCAGATGCCATTTCTTCCCTGCTCCTATGGACAGTATGTGTGGATCCAGCCACACTAAGGTCAAAATGTAACTGCAAGAGCAGCCTCCATTACCAGCTACGAGGCTGCCCATGTATGGCTTCTGCACCATAGGTTCCTTTGCACCTCGCAGATCATTGCAGCAGCAGGAGGTCTTGGGCCCTTGTAACAGTAATGGCAGCCACCATTACTAAGGATTCACAAGAAGAGCAATGGCCGGCAGTATCTCAAAGCCTAGAGTGGACATAGAAGCACGAGGAAAACTAGGATGTGGGGAAAAGGGACCACAGTACTGTGTAAAGTGTCAATCTGATTCATCATGATCAGAAACCTTGGAAGCAAACCTGCTTATTTAAACAAGATTTGCAGACAGAGCTTAGGAGCGGTCTCCATTTATTACACAAACAGCGGAGGCCTTGACCATGTTTTGCAGATAGGCGGACCAGCGTGCAGCTTCCAATGTAAGGCCAGTGCTTCCATACAATAGAGACTTCCGCGAATTTCACAGGGTGGGGTACGCAGCCAAACCTGTTAGTTCACACAGCGTCATTACCGGTCCGACTTTGTATCGCTCGGTAAACAGAGCTTGAATAAGCTTTTCATGAAGGATCCCACATATGAACTACCAGGATTCGATTATAGTTATGATGGAACCTTTGAATGTATTGACTTGTACTCATTCCCCACGCAGATCACAAATTCAAGAACAAAAGCCTCGAATGGTTCCACTGCCGGTAAAGGCCCGTACTAAAAAGACTAAATCTTACGACAAGAGCCATATAAAGTAGAGATCAACCTCCTGCAAGAAAACCAGACAGCAATGCCAAGGAAAACGTCGGCGTCAAGGAAAACGTCCAGCGGAGAAGCTGCAGATCCTGCGAAGAAAGTTTGGGAACAGCAAATCTGAATGCTCCTTGTGAGAGGGATATCTATATACTCATTACGAAACGACGCACATGAGAAAATTGAGCAGGGGCGACGAAGAACGACGCAACATTCCACTTCATTCCGCGAGAACCACCCCCTCTCGGGGGTTTTTGGTCCGTGTACCTCATGCACGTAGATTACTGAAGTCGTTGGACGTTTTTAGCCGGTGCCTATGCACATCTCAACATGCCGTCTGGCCTGGGCCATTTAGAAAAAAGAGTGAAGTTTTTCCATTTATCTTCTCTTCCACCTCTACCAGGAATTCCAAACTGTCGCATTTTCATGGAACGCCGACGCACACCAGGTAGGCATGGGGCAAGGCGAGGTGCTTGCCCATCAAGCCATAGTCACATACAACGTGACTGAAGTACAAATCGGTGATTTTACATTGGTTGCTTGGTGCTTGATTGGTTGGTATGCTGATTGTCATGTCCTTCTGTGGCTACATGTCCTGTCCCGCAGGTTTGATGATCGGTATACGATGGAATTCCGTTGGTGTCCTTGAAGCAAGGCACATATGTAGGATGCTACAAAAGTATGTCTATTAAGGCCGATCAATCTCGAAGCTTTAACGCTTCAAGGCTTTAAAGCTTCAATCTCAAAAATGTTTGAAAAGGATTCCGCTAAAACATCCCCCCCCCCCCCCCGACCCCATCCATAATCACGGTGTGCTGTAGTTCTGAATGCGCACTTGTTCATATGAACAACCCCAAGTTAGCATAACCACACGTTACTCAAAGTTTGAGTAGTGTAACCTTCATAGTTCGCATTCGCATTTGACCTTTAACCCAGCAACACATGGTTTCGATCCTTGGTGGGAACTTGTGCTGGGGAGCACCAAGTGGTTACATACATGGGGCCGTTCATGGTGCTTTCAGTGCTCTCCCATGCATGCACGAACACACCTAGTCACGCACGGCCTTTGGTGCCCTTGCCCCCCCTCTCTCTCTCTCTCTCTCTCTCTCCTCTCTCTCTCTCTCTCTCTCTCTCTCTCTCTCTCTCTCTCTCTCTCTTCTCTCTCTCTCTCTCTCTCTCTCTCTCTCTCTCTCTCTCTCTCTCTCTCTCTCTCTCTCTCTCTCTCTCTCTCTCTCTCTCTCTCTCTCTCTCTCTCTCTCTCTCTCTCTCTCTCTCTCTCTCTCTCTATCTCTCCCCTCCTCCCTCCCCCCACCCCCTTCTCTCTTTCCCCGCGCGCGCGCGCACATACACACACACACACACACACACACACACACACACACACACACACACACACACACACACACACATACAAACACAAACACACACACACACACACACACACACACACACATACAAACACAAACACACACACACACACACACACACACACACACACACACACACACACACACACACACACACACACACACACACGCACGCAAACACGAGCAGAGCAGGCCCTCTGGTTTGCGGAGTCTCAGAGTCATTGGACATGATGGGAACAAATCCAAAAGGCGCAGGTTATTGCCTTCAGTGATCAGCAGACTCTCTAAATTTCACTCGAAAGATAAAAGTTTTCAGTAACTCGTTACATGAGAGAGGTTACCCACGTGTAAAGTTAGCACCCAACAAAAAACTATCAATAAATAAGCGGCATGTAAAAGTTACCGGATTTGCCTTGGCAAAGGATAAAATTGCCCTGGTGCCACCCGCCATGCTGCATCCCAATGTTGGAATAGCGACTGAAGCCTATCCTGACCGCACACCATAAATCCTGCATGCGGGTACGTTGCACAACTGAACGAAGTCCATTGGTGCCAAGTGTTCAACATGTCAAGGCTTGGATTACTTGTATTAGCGTATTGTCCATCTCAAAAGTTCAAGAGACAATGCCTTTATCCATGCTCGGATGCAACTTGATGGTTGCTGGGGTGGGAAAGTCAAGGACATGCATTACCAACTCTGGGTGGTGGTGCAGACGAGCCCCACGACTAATCAGTGCTCAAAGGGGTTCTGAAGGCGGCTGTCGTGGACATGTGGTGGGGTTAATCAAAAGTTGTGGCTGCTAACACATATTTGCGAAATTCGTATGTCCCATTCGATCATTCTGCTTGGGACGTCCACTCCAGCCGGGGTGCCTGGTCTTGGATGTAATCAATCCCGTCATTCGTTGGTTCCCAGGGCCCCGGGTCATGCTGGATAGAGAAAGCCATTGTCAGGTAAAGCCACAATGGTTTTCTTCTGGACTACTCCTTAACATCTGGAGCGCGATTGGCTCTCATAACGAGAGTTCCGTTTCTGTGAGTGCGAACAAGCTCTAGTGGCCTTCCTTGTGGGCCAGTAGTGGACCCCTTGCGATGCAAGTGCACCGGGTGTGGCTACCCCGAACGGGCAAGTTATCTGGTCCCTGGACGTTCGACTTCAACACGTGGCCCACACAGATAGGTCCTGTACGAGGGCACGTGTTGACTCCGTACACCTCTCTGCCCGACTGGGCGCGAAGCCGTCACCTGTGTGCGAACGGCCTACGAATCGTAGGTACCTAAACATACCTTCGTGGGAGACTGCAGCAACAGATGCCACACCGAGTATTCGCTTCCGAAGGCCTTTGAAGAAGTACCTGCTTTGATTATAGGAAGTCTGGCCGGGATCCTTTCTGTTCACCCATATTATTGTGTGTCACGTCGTCATATTGGATTGCGAACGTCTTTTTGACAAACCGATTCGAGCCGGCTTGGGGTTCATAAGTTTGTGGTAGCAGGGTAAGGTGGTCCAAGATGGCTGATTTGGCGTCAGCCAGTAGGGCACACAGCCGAGGCGCAGAAGACTTTCTGTGGACTTCGGCTAGTGAACCTCACTCTACCCGACGCCGAGCTATATTAGCTAAGCATGGGGAGAAAGTTAAAGCTTTGTATGGAACGGACTGGACCACTGGAGCTCAGGTGTGAACACAGTGTTGGTCTTGCTGTGCGTTGTTGTGAGGCGGTGCTTTGGTGGCCCACAGTGGCAGGGGCTTTTGAGGGGGCTTGCAAGGTCATGCGACATATTATTTGTTCCAGACATTTTTTTTTCATATTTCCTGGGAAGTCGAAGTGGAGCTACTTGTTTTGCCCAGCGAGTTCCTTTTAGCTAGGACTGTGTTTTAGCCAGTGCGGTTGGGCGCAGTTCTGTGATTGGTGACTGAATGATTCTGACAATGCCGTTTAAGGACTATCTTTGTCTGACTTCGTTGGACTTTGTTGTTTTTGTGGCTTTAGTATCCGTTACCCGATTTTGAATGGGTTCGTCAGCTGCCCGGAAATGCTGCCATATGGCGGCTTAACCATGATTTGGTTGGAAGTCTGAATATCTGTTGGAGTTACATATTTTGCACCAGTAGCTGTTTAGTTGTTGAGTTCCCAAGAACTCAGCAAGCAACTTCAAGAACTTGTGCGACCCAGCTTGTGCTCGTATTGCAGGGTACTCTGTGTACTGAAAACATTTTGCTCAAGCACATGCTTGTGTTCAACAGGTGGCCCTTGTTACACTCTTTCAGATGGGGATGGCATATTATATGAGGAACAGACCCTGGTGGCAAGTGGTGCTTGCTGCATACGCAATTGGAGGGACATGCAGTCAAAATCTGTTCTGCGCTCAGCATGAGCTGTCACATTTTTTGGCTTTCCGCAAGCCACTCTACAATAAAATACTTTCTTATGTCTCGAATATCCCGCTTGTTGTTCCTATGGCAACTGCATTTCGAAAGTACCATCAGGAGCACCATTCTCATCTGGTACGGGCCTAAGCTGCAAATAAAATAATCACGCTTATATTTTTCTTGTGGGTTTAATGTTAATCTAACGCGCTCGGCACAACTCGGAGATATATGGCAAGGTCTTTTACTGGATATTGGTCGCTTACTGTTAGAAGAGGTAAAGTGTGTCTTTGAGTTTGCAATGGCTTTATTGGCATCTTGCGCAGGGTGTTGATGGCTGGGATGTTGACTTGCCCACGGCATTTGAGGCGAACTGGATAAACAATTTCGTTGCAAAGCTCATGTGGGTCAGCTCATACATCATTATCTACGGTGTTAGGCCGCTTCTTATTCGCCCCAAGATTCCAGGTGGGTTTGGATCGAGCAAAGTGTTAAGATTGAATTTTTGCGTTTTTAGTTATTTCGGCTATCATGTTGCCACTGCCGACGTTATGTTTTCCAGGGCATATGGTTCTTACTCGGATTCTTTGCACTGCAGATAATGGAGACTTCTTGGTGTTGGGTTTGGTCTTGGGTTGTGATGCCCTAGTTGTTTATTTCTGGGGCGTAAAGGCCATTATGTACCTGCTGTTGGGGAGCGTGCTGGGAGGGGGCCTGCACCCTATGGCAGGGCACCTTATTGCCGAGCATTACATGTTCTTGAAGGTGGGAGTATGCATCAAGCTTCGTGTCTCCATTTTCATTTAAGCGTGTCATCTGCAAGTCGCAATGAAGCACTAGATATATAGTTATCAATACTGTCATTTTTCCGCTGTATCTCATGCCAATGTCACCATTTATCAATGTACTTCAGAGACCTGGCTTATCTGACAGAAGTTAGTATGTCATAGGGATTATGAATTTGCATGTTGTGGGCCCACTTCATGATCCAGAAGTTTTGCGGCCTAAAATCCTGCCAGTGCCCATGTCCTTTGTCTGCATCACCGGAATTGATGTTACAGGAATGAATTCGCCATGTGGAATATGCCAGTATCACCTGATTGTCAATTTTGGGTTCCCTGCGAGGGATCTACCTCAAGGGAACCTTGGCACTCCCCCCGCCTCACCGTGTCTGTGTCTGTGTCTCTCCCCCCCCCCCCCCAAAATCTTCTCTGTGTTTCTCTCTCCCTCTCTTTTTCCTTTGACTCGAGAACAGTTTTTAGTGGAAGGGGAGTCTCCTCCAAAGGTAAGTTGAAGCTAATTAGCCTTTTCTTTGGTTTGTGCTGAATCGTTACCATTGACCTAGTATGAGTGAACTGTTGCCGAAGTGCATGAAAGATGCTGTGGTCTGTGTACTCCTAGGAAAAAAGGAATGATGAACCAGTTGAGAGGTAAACTCCACTTTCAAAACTTGTGTTTATCGCATTTCTTTTTTGACACTTTGCTTGATTTTTGTAGGGGCAGGAGACATATTCCTACTATGGGCCGCTCAATATGTTGACATATAATGTGGGGTATCATAATGAACATCATGATTTCCCACAGATACCTCACACACGGTTGCACAAGGTGGGTAGCCAATCTGGTCATCTTGCAGGTTATTGAACTGGTCATTGTACCGGATGTATGCTCGTCCTTGTTCAATATGCTGAGGTCCTTTTCAGTGGTTCATTTTTCATGCTGTAGCAAGGGTGACATGCTGTCCATAGTGGGGTATGTTTCTGAATATTTGTTAATAGATATTGCTTATGACTGTGTCACATGTTTCTCCGGGTTCATGATATGGTCCGCGGTATGTTGTGTTAATTTGGTTTTGAAGTGTATGAGTTTCGATTTTGAGTGTATGACTTTTAATTTTGATTTACTGCTCTTCAGTTGCTGGTACTGAGGACTGGTCTGTTTTTGGGCAGCTGCATGATATTGCTCCCGAGTTTTATCAGAACCTCATGGCACACACATCATGGACTTGGGTCATTTGGAAATTCCTGACCGATCCTGACGTCGGACCATGGACGAGGATGAAGCGTGTGACAGTGCAAGGAGGCCCCACCAAGGGACAGACAGTTCCAACAAGTGAAGCCGGTCTGGCACCTTTTGCTGATCTTACTAATAACATCGACAGTCCTGCTGTGCGTACCCGGGGGGCTTTAAGGAAGTTGTCCCAAACTGTCACTGCACAATGTTCTTGAGTCCGTGATCAGCAATGTCTATAGGCTAGATGTAGGGTCCTGGACATGTTTGTTGCAGTCTGTTGGACCCTGGAAGCTTGGGGACATAAAGTCCCCAGTCGCAGTGCTCTCGGGAAACCTATTGCAGTGACCTACCTCAGCAGGATGGGGACAAGTATAGAAGCAGGTCGAATTTCGGTTGGTTTGGTAGACAGGAATTATGGCCGCACACGTGGTGGGTTTCCCCTATCCCCAGCTACGAACAGTGCAGTTGGAGCTGGCCTACTATGGAATTGCCTTGGCTGGGACACCATATAGCCCGTGAAGTACAGAATGCACCTTTCCAAGATGTCTAAGTGGTCTAAGTGGGCGTTGTTGTTTCTGTATAGTGCCAACACAAACATTAGCTATTTTCCGCCCCAGCATTGTTGAGGGGCCAGAACCTGTTTAGGAGGTTGGAAATTCTTGGAGTAGGGAGCCTTGAGTGATTGAGATGTTGTCTCTGGGATTTTCAGTAGTGCTGAACACTATTGAGCATTTGCTGGATTCTTATTGTGGAGTTTTGACTCACCCAAGCTGAAGAATAAATTCAGGGTTATGTGGCATATGTTAGTATGCTCAACACAGTGGTCTAGGGTGTTGCAGCACCGGAGATGGAAGAACACGTAGGGCAGGTGCCCTCTACGGTGGATGCGTGCTTGTGCACGGAGTGCGAGGTGGTTTGCAACACATGCTGTAGTCCTTGAAACTCGAACCAGTCGCAATAGTTGCATATGCATCCATCCACCGTAGTGGGCACCTGCCCTATCTTCTTTGCTCCTAAAACAGGCACTTCAATTCTGGTACTCGCTCTACAGCCAAGATCTGGCTTACATAGAGATTTGACTCCACTGATGTGATACCTTCAGGTGATAACATATACTTGTGGGCCAGATATGTCCAAGTTGTAAAGCTTTGGCATTTTCGTCTGAGCAAGAGCAGATGTGCTTACTCCATTCAAGGTGATAGTGGCTTGCCCTCAATGCGTGGCTGAAGGGTAGTAGGATTTGCTACCTCGCAGTGAGAGTCCATCATTTGCATCGGGAAAGCTGGTTCCACGGAAGATGTTTCAAGGATGGATATGGACAGCTTGAGTGCGGTAGAAGAGCTAAAGATTTGTAGCACTGGGATATGGTAGCATGGATTCAGCAACTGTTATATGAGTCTGTATATAGCTGTGTTCGCAACTATAATGTTACTGATGAGCATACAATGGTCCAAATTCCTGTGATTGCTTGGGGTGACAAGAGAGCTGAAGTGCTTTAGAGGAAAGGCCAGAACTTTTCGCCGTTTGTTGAGGCTGTCCAGTCATCAATGTTGCCCCACACGAAGGCTGTAGTGGTGAGTCCGGTCTTCGTATGGTACTTTCAAAAGGCTGTTCGTTGTTTTGACGTGCCAAGCCGTCGGTCCTTCCTTTCAGTGATGAGCAGCCTGGCATATCCCTTCTTCAAACAGCAATTGTACACATAATGCTGAGACCACATCACAAGTGGCTGCACCTCACTGAAAGCCTTGTGCGTTAAAATGCGGATGTCCTTAGATCGCTGAAGCTGCCAGAACACCCCTGCTAGAGCCGCTGGCCTTGATGTCAAAGTGTCCTTTCCTGTCCTCTTGTCATAGGAGGCTGGATGCGACCAAAGCAACTGACATGGTCTATAATTATCCTCACCAATCAACCAGCTGGCAGCACCATAGTGGGAACCCGAATCCCATATCCATAAGCGAAGGTCAGCTGTCCTATGACAAGCTGACCAAATGTATGTTCCATCTCACTTTCGAGGTCCAAAGGTGACGTACAAGAGCTTTCAGAGAAAAAGACAATGGAACACAATCTGACATATATGTCTGCAAAGGCCCGCAAGCTAAAGCAGACATCTCTACAAGGCTCCCTCCATCGCGATCTGCATCATTATCTGACTTCGTCATCATCATTCAGCCTTGTATTCTCGGTTGTCTCAAGACGCCCTGCTGCGTCCATGGTACATTGCTTGACCCCATCAAGCTAACAAAGGGGAGCCAGATGGCGGATCTGTTGGAGAGCTGGGATCCCCTCTTGCAGCCACCAACGCTGTGAAGTGCTGGCTCTCCTTCAGCATGTCATAGTCCTGTGATCGCAGGGCAGTCCAGGAGGGTTCAGCAACTAGACAAATGTGACCGTCAGACATCAGAGCAGCAGAGAGCCCCACTGTGTGTGTGGTGTGTGGTGTGTGTGTGTGTGTGTGTGTGTGTGTGTGTGTGTGTGTGTGTGTGTGTGTGTGTGTGTCTGTGTGTGTGTGTGTGTGTGTGTGTGTGTGTGTGTGTGTGTGTGTGTGTGTGTGTGTGCGCGCGCGCGTGCGTGTGTGTGTTTTGGCGCGTGAAGGCGTGTACACACGCAGCAGGTCGGGCTGGCATGCGTGCTCCGTGCATGCGTGCGCGCGTGTGTGCGTGTGTGTGTGTGTGTGTGTGTGTGTGTGTGTGTGTGTGTGTGTGTGTGTGTGTGTGTGTGTGTGTGTGTGTGTGTGTACAGGCGTGCGCGCACTATCCGAATCTACAACTCTTGGTCACCCTGATTTTGTCGTGTCACATCTGTCGTATCACAAGCACTGCAGATTATGCATAACTCTATACACTTCTTACAAAATGTACTCCCTCTCCTCATGGTAAGAGGTATCTCTTAAATTTGGCGGATCTGGGAGCCTCCCGGGGGGGGGGGGGGGGTTGACTCCAACGGAGAGC
>KV908500.1:79238-81738 GCA_002005505.1 Botryococcus braunii
CACACACACACACACACACACACACACACACACACACACACACACACACACACACACACATGCGCGCGCGCGCGCGTGCGCGCTGCAGCAGCAGCAGCAGCAGCAGTAGGAAGTCCATTACACCTTGGGGCTTCCAAGTGGGCAAAAGCGGAGGTACACGTGAGAAGGACCTACCTAGGAAAAACGAGGGCATGAAAAGAAGTGTATCATAGGGGCAGGACTTGTACTCATGTACTCATGTACTGTCATAACTGCACTATCCGACCAGCAATGGGCAGTACAGGCAGGGTACATGATGTACAAGTCTGGTGGCGTACGGGACTGAATATTGCTTGTCGCATCTCCCTCAAGGCATCAAGGCTCGCCACCCAGGTCACCTGCAGGCCCCATTCCCACTTCGCATTGATTGTTATCTCCCCAGTTCTAACATCAGTATTGCCTTTGTCATCTCCCCAATTCTGATATCATTAATGCCTTTGCCATCTCCCCAATTCTGATATCACTATGGCCTTTGTCATCTCCCCAGTTCTATCATCAGTATTGCTTTTGTTATCTCCCCAGTTCTAACATCAGTATTTCCTTTGTCATCTCCCCAGTTCTACAATCAGTATTGCCTTTGTTATCTCCCCAGTTCTGATATCAGTATTGCCTTTGTTATCTCCCGAGTTCCAACCTCAGTATTGCTTTTGTTATCTCCCCAGTTTTAACATCAGTATTGCCTTTGCTGTCTCCCCATTTCTATTTCAGTGTTGCCTCGCTACAACAGCACTGCATCAGCACCAAGCTTGTTTCCTCCCCACTGCTGCAGCGCCTTGATTGCTTTCTAAAGCACCATGAATATACCATTTAAAACTGATGAGAATGAAACCTCGTTACTTCTTGAGATGACTGATCGATGCTGGGTGAAAGTTGATTCCGTGAAAAATCATTCACGATTGGTCAGAATTTTCATTAAATCTGTGTACCTTTCTAAAATTGCAGTGTTCCCGTTCCTGATATTGCTTGTCAGCCGCCCGCCCCCGAATTTGTGCACAGGTCAACAAAAGAGGAAAGCCGGCGAAGGGAAAGCAAGATTATCATGGTCAATGTTGGTCTTGACCACGCATTCAAGACGTATGCATCGTCCAGTGAGACTCTGCCCAGATCACAGAGCACAAACAAGGGAGGAAACAGGAGGGGGCGTGTAACGGGGGATTGAAAACTAGCAGCGCCTTCCCAGTCCTTCCAAAGTCCTACCCCTCGAGTCTTGTGTGGTGCAAGTGCGGATGCCCTCCTAGCTCACCTTCAGTTGCAAAGCTATATCCTCCGGAAGAGCCGAACCTCTCACCTGGGTCGGGAGCGCAGATATGGATACCCTTTTAGTGTACTTCCACTTCCACAGAAACTATCTCTTCCGGCACAGCACCGGCAGTCATTTCGGTCGTGAGCGCAAGTACGGATGTCCTCTTAGTGTACCTTCAGCTAAGAAGCTTTCTCCTCGGCCAGAGCACCAGCACTCACTTCGGTCGTGAGCACAAGTACAGAAACCCTAGTAGCGTACCTTCACCTGGGAAGCTATCGCATCCGGCAGAGCACCGGCAGTCACTTCCGTCGTGAGCGCAAGTACAGAGACTCTCTTAATGCACCTTCAGGTAAGAAGCTATCTCCTCTGGCACAGCGCCAGCAATCACTCGGTCATAGTCGCAAGTACAGACACCCTGTAGTGTACGTCGACTTACGAAGCTATCTCCTCCGGGAGAGCACCAGCACTCACTTCGGGCGTGAGCACAAGTACAGAAACCCTATTAGTGTACCTTCAGTCCTGCTACCTCTTCCTCCTCCTCCTCCTCCTCCTCCTCCTCCTCTCGCATGGCACCAGCACCTCACGCATGTCCACCCATCCCAGGAACACACACCACTTCCCTCCTCCCTCCCCCGACACCCCCCCCCCCAAACCCTCCACTCCCCAGTAAGGCCGCATCACCTTCTCACTAGGAAAGCTGTACAAAGGGCGGCTCGGGTTCTCCAGGGCGTCGATCTGCGCTGATAGGCGGGACGGATCTCCCTTATCAGCAGTACGGTACTGCTGTACCGCCTCATTCCCATTCCCAGCGCTGCCGCCCCTCAGCGCCTCGGGCCCAATCGAGGTGGTTGGGACCCCCTCCACTTGCGCAGCAGAGCCATCTCCCTCTGGAAGCATTAGTAAATGGTGACACACCAGATCCAGCACGGTCCCGCTGCTCTCCACAGCCACCCAACTTATTCAACGCCAATAATAATGCTTTCGGGAGTAGGTCCATAGCTATAAGAACAATGTGGAGTCATGTCTCACACACACACACACACACACACACACACACACACACACACACACACACACACACACACACACGTACACATACGCACATGTTGCCAATGTGGAAGACAGCAACCCGATTTTGAGCCCGGACAAACTGATACATGTGGATCACGATCAGCGGACATCATTTCTACATTTAATGCAGTTCTGCGTAAGCCTTGT
>KV908500.1:86738-89238 GCA_002005505.1 Botryococcus braunii
TGTCGACACGATCGGATGCCAGGAGTAGCAGGAGCCAGGGCTGTCCCTGGATGAGGAAGACTAGCGTTTTCATAGCAGGTATGCCATCAGCGGTTGCAGTACAACCTCCACCATCGCTCTCAAGTACTTGGGGTTCTATTCCTGGTCAGCCCCATGACCCAATCAGCCAATCAGCCAATCAGCAGGTTTGAGACGAACATTACAGGAGGGTTGAGGATATAATACAATTGATGAAAGACCAGTGACGAAGCGGGTATTTGATTGCATGTACAGTCACTGGTAATGTCTAAGCCTGTACAGTCACTGGCAATGTCTAAGCCTGTACAGTCACTGGCAAATGTCTAAGGCTGTACAGTCACTGGCAATGTCTAAGCCTGTACAGTCACTGGCAATGTCTAAGCCTGTACAGTCACTGGTAATGTCTAAGCCTGCATTCAACAAAAACACGGTTAGCATGCCTGAGTTGAGCAAATAGGAGAACAGACTTTACCCGTGTCTCCCCCCCCCCCCCCCCCCCAGGGTACTAACCTAAACAATCTTTCCCCTGAATATTGTGCATCATTCAGGTCATAGCTTTGCATACTGGGAACCAGCAAGCATGTGATGTTTAACCATACACACCACAGATAATGTTGACAAACCTTGCAGGGACATGAAAACTAAATACCTAACTTACATCTTAGAGGCAGGACATGAAATACTGTTAATAGAGAGAGGTGAAACAGTCATGAGGTTATGCACAACAAGAATATTCTGATTTTGACATTATGGCAAGCAAATGCTTGGAGGAAAACGACCCAAGTCAAACAATTCAGCATAGGCCATTGGGGGTTTGCAGATCTTCTATGATACTCTAATCCATCTATGTGCAAATGATAAAGGCATCCTGAAAGATCTGTAAGCTCGACATGATACGCAAGCAACACGAGGATGTGTAAAAACAGCAGTATTTAGCAGGTTTTGAAATGTGTTGCTTTGCAAACTTGTGAGTTACCATGGATCATGAGGACTTCTGCCACAGGTTGAGGCACCCTTTCTCTGAATTCAGCTGCCGCTGCAGAGCATACGCAGCTGGAGTTCCTACCCAAGATGCCCACCCTTCGAGAGCAGGACGTTGACAAACGCTCCGCTGCTGATCTGGACGACTTACGACGTTTCACCCCAAATCCTTTGGCATATCGATGTATCTTGACATGCCTATTGCTGCAACTTTGACAACTGCGCAACATTTGACGCCTAAGCCACCGTCTACTCACACGGTCGGCTTTACGACGCGCTCTGCCATACGGGTAGGAGAAAGCCAGCACTATAGTACACCGGATATACAACCAATTACTAAGTCAAAATCAGAAAATCACATATCATCAGTGCTGTCAATCACATACAGTCTGTAAATCGCACGGCGATCTCAACGCTTTCGCCCTCCAAGTTGCCTTATCAGGCACCAAAGCCCCTCTTTCGTATGGTATTTTGTTGCCAAAGAAATTTTATTCTATGATGTTTTCAAAATTCTTGAAACATCCGATTTCCGAGGATCTAGCTTTAGTTACGGAGCGGAATGCTGCATGCCGTACGCTGTACCTCAGATATTTGTGTTGGGTGGCCGGAATATTTGGGTGCCCAGGAAATGCACATGATCCCCACTGGGGTCTCAGGCAAGATGGCCAAGATGTTATTATTATTATTATTATTATTATTACTATTATTATTATTATTATTATTATTATTATTATTATTATTATAATTATTATTGTTATTATTATTATATATATATTCTTACTTTTTGCTGCAACTTTATATTCCTGCACCAACTTTCGTACTTATTGTTTTTATTATTCTGCATCTTTTGCACTTACGGCCATTCCGATGTCGAAACGTGACTATTCGGGCATCGGGGGCCTGAGACTGATATATTTCACTTTTCCTTTAAGATGTCCGGTTCGGCGCTTTTGACCTGGAGGAACACTATCCACGCTGACTAATAGCCGGTACGGCTGAACGAGAGGGGACAGAGCAACTTTCACATTCAACTTCACACACAGGCAGATTTGCACAGTCGTAAAAATACATATACCTATATGCATAAGTACGTACTTAAAACCAGTACAGACTGTATAATGATACGCATTACGCTAGCAGAAATATGGAAGGTACGACTTAACCAGTTCATTGGACATGCATACACACACACACACACACACACACACACACACACACACACACACACACACACACACACACACACACACACATATGCAGAGACGCGGTGCGTGCATACTCGAGCAGACCGACCGAATGATGACGCACCAATCCATCAGTGAAGGGCCATCACTTTTAATCAGAGGGGTGGTGCGGTGTTTGCCACCATTATTGTCAACACCGCACCAATAAGTGCAGCTGCAGAAGGCCATGCACGACCCAGTCTTAATTAAGAAGCTTCCTATGGCGCTATTGCAAGCGGACACGCCCTATGCATAGAGAAATGACTAGCATGATCCAG
>KV908500.1:94238-129238 GCA_002005505.1 Botryococcus braunii
ACTGGAGTGGGACAATCCACTCCGCTAGCCTTAGTCAACCCACGCCACCAGCGTTGGTCAACCCATTCCGCTAGCCTTAGTCAATCCACTCAGCTAGCCATCGTTGACCCAATCCTCTCTTCGTCAATCCACTTCGCAAGCCTCAGTCAACCCCCACTTTGCTAGTCATAGCCACGTGGGTACGTCACGCCTCCCTTCTTTACATTCTTGTCTTTGTTGTTGTTGTCTTTGTCCTTGTCGTCGTTGTCATTGTCGTTGTTGTTGTTGTTGTTGTTGTGTGTTGTCTCACTTGAATGCTTTGGGGTGATGGAATATACTAGATGCTGAGAATACGACCTCATAGTGAAGGTGGCAGCGCCGCCACCTCCGTAGTAAAAGTAAGGGTCGTTAGGGATTTGGCCGCCGGCAGCCTGCTTCAAGATGTTTTGGTTGAGGCAGGATTCAGTGAGGGCGGCCTTCTCCCCGCTGTCGCTGACGTTTGTGAACTTGCAGATGCGGTATCCCGCCCGCCCCATGTGCAGTGCCGTCATAACGTTTGTGAACGTTACGACCTGGCCCTGGGTGAATACCGCTGCGAGCCCCCCTCCCTGCCTGTCAAGCCCTTTCCAAAAATTTTGGGACCGTCATTATAATTGCAAAGTTCACGATGTCAGCCTGGCTGAATGCCCCAGCACCACCTGTCAAAGCCCTTTCTAAAAAGAGGGAGCCGTCATAACGATTTGCGAAGGTCACGACTTGACCCTGGCTGAAGCGCCAAGCACCACTAACCAAAGCTTTTCCCAACAAAAGAGGTTTATCAGAGCGTTTGTGAAGGTCACGATTTGACCCTGGCTGAAGGCCTGCGCACCACCTGTCAAAGCCCTTTCCAATAAATGAGGGGCAACATAACGATTGTGAAGGTCACGGCTTGACCCTGGCTGAAGCCCCCAGCACAACCTGTCAAAGCCCCTTTCCAACAGATGAGGGCCGTCATAGCGATTGTGAAGGTCACGACTTGACCCGGCTGATGGTGAAGTGGCTGCTGGCTCACCGCCACCTGCCAAAGCCCTGTCCAACAAATGAGGGTTATCATAGCAAATGTAAAAGTCAGCACAATTTAACGCTGCCTGAAGGCCTCACTGCCACCTGTCAAGGTCAGAACCTCAGAACGCTGCTTCCGAGTGGCATCAGCAGTCAAAGGTCATGGAGCACCTTGAAAGTTCGTCAGCAGCTCCCCAAGCCTCCAACGCTACTATGGCATGCACGCAGACACACGCTTGCCTGAATTACCCCCCCCCCAACCCCCTCCCCCCCAGCCCCCCGCATCCACACATGCACGCGCGAGCGTGCGCGCGCGCGCGCACACACACACACACACACAGAGAGAGAGAGAGAGAGAGAGAGAGAGAGAGAGAGAGAGAGAGAGAGAGAGAGAGAGAGAGAGAGAGAGAGAGAGAGAGAGAGAGAGAGAGGGAGGGGGGGAGGGGGGAAGGGGGGGGGAGAGAGAGAGAGAGAGAGAGAGAGAGAGAGAGAGAGAGAGAGAGAGAGAGAGAGAGAGAGAGAGAGAGAGAGAGAGAGAGAGAGAGAGAGAGAGAGAGAGAAAGAAAAGGGAGAGAGATTTCCCGATAACTCACCAGAGGGTCGGCCAGGAGGGGCTCCAGGGTTTCCAGCCTCAAAGTAGCGTCTTCCATAATATTCGTCACCACAAATGCCGTGCTGGCCTGCCGGCCACGTTAGAGCATTGTTCGCACTCACTGCTCCAACGCCTGCGGTGGTAATCAGAAAACTCAGACATTGTTTGCGAGCCATGTAAGAGAGTCCTGGTAGCGCTGACTCCTTTAACGCTTGTATGGCCGACAGGAATCCCTATGGATCGCCTGTGCAGGCTACAGGTACCCCGACGAACTGCCTGTCTGGCCTACAGGTACTCCTATGGACCGCCTGTATGGCCTACGGGTATCCCTATGGACCGCCTGTGTGGCGCACGGGTACCCCTACGGACCCCCTGTAGAGCCTACGGGTACCCCTATGAACTGCCTGTAGGGCCTATGGGTACTACCCTTAGCCCGTGACCAAATATACGGGTCAAAACTAGTTTCCAAAGACCACGGGCAAGAGATTGCTGGACCTGCCTGACCATCACACAGCAATGCCATGTGAAATCCTATCAGCAAAGTTGTTCAAGCCCCTAGCAGGACCCCGGTGCGACCCTCAATCCACAATGCTCTGAGACCCCCTGCCAGCAAAGATGTTCAAAACCCTAGCAGGACCCCTGTGCAACCCTCAATCCACAATGCTCTGCGACGCCCTGCCAGCAAAGATGTTCATACTCCTACAAGAGAACCTGTGCAATCCTCAATCCACAATGCTCTGAGACCCCCTGCCAGCAAAGATGTTCATACTCCTACAAGAGAACCTGTGCAATCCTCGATCCACAATGCTCTGAGACCCCCTGCCAGCAAAGATGTTCATACTCCTACAAGAGAACCTGTGCAAGCCTCAATCCACAATGCTCTGAGACCTCCTGCCAGCAAAGATGTTCATACTCCTACAAGAGAACCTGTGCAATCCTCAATCCACAATGCTCTGAGACCCCCTGCCAGCAAAGATGTTCAAACTCCTACCAGAGAACCTGTGCAATTCTCACCCGACAATGCACTGTGACCACCTGCCAGAAAAGGTGTTCAAACACCTGCCAGAGAACCTGTGCAATCCTCACCCGACAATGCACTGTGACCAGCTGCCAGAAAAGGTGTTCAAACACCTGCCAGCAAACCTGGACGAAAGAGTCTCCCAACAATGCTTCGTGAGTCACGAATCGTGACCCCTGCCAGCAAAGTTGTTCAAACACCTGCAAGCAAACCCCCGGGGGAAAATCTCACCCAGCAATGGTTCGAGACCCCTTGCCAGCAAAGATGTTCAAAGCCTGACCGCGAAGCTGCGCAATCCTCACCCCAACAAGTACAGTTGCTTTCATCCCAGCCATCAAGCACATGTTTGTAAGGTCAACGCCCACGCTGATGGCAGGCGCAGAGGCTGGGGGTTTGGGGGAGGGGCTTTTGGGGGGGAGGGGGCGCTGGGGAAGTGAGTGGAAGAAAGAGGTGAGGGGAGCCGGGGCATTGGCTGATGTCCATTCGAGGGCCACTAATCAGGCCATTTGCATGATTCTGGCTGCTATTCCACCCCTTCTATTTCACCCCCAGCCCCCCGCTATGATTTAATGCGCGCACAGATCCTTCGAGGTCTGTGACATGAGCAAATTTCCAGCTGGCTATCCCTGCAGCCTGAAGCCGCAGCAAGATGGGGTTGGGTGCCACTTGGAAGGTTGCCTGGGTTAACATCAAAACATTCCGGAGCTTCGATCCAAGGGAGCATCTCTTATGGAGTAGCTCGTACCTCTAACCAGCCCATTTCTGTACTGCATCTACTCAGTACTGCATTTAAGCATCCCACATGTTGCTTCGAAATAGCGATGAGCTCATTCTAATACGCTTAGCAACGTGTGCAGTGATCATCGTTGTTTTGAAGCAGCCAGTGGGTTCTAGTCCGCTTAATATCGTGTGGACAACGGCAAAGACCTGCGAAATGGACATTGGAGTTGTTCATGAGTGTTCATGCAGGAGGAGATGGTGTACGGCATTTCTCTCTCTCTCTCTCTCTCTCTCTCTCTCTCTCTCTCTTCTCTCTCTCTCTCTCTCTCTCTCTCTCTCTCTCTCTCTCTCTCTCTCTCTGTGTGTGTGTGTGTGTGTGTGTGTGGGTGTGTGTGTGTGTGTGTGTGTGTGTGTGTGTGTGTGTGTGTGTGTGTGTGTGTGAGTTGCGATCTTGACAGGGAGAGACCCTCAGATAGACCTCTGACTATAAATACTCTCTTGGACTGGGTATACACATACCTCCAGCATTCGAACACTGAGGGCAGTAGTCTGGAGTCACAGAGTAGTACAATGCTTGCCGAGATGAAGGTACACTGACGTAGCCATGGGCCTTCACCAACAAAACCATTAGATTAGCGATCTTCACCAATCACGACAAGCAGTGCCTGGGATCCATATGGCACACAGTATCCAGTTTGGAATGTATCCACAAGGACCCACCGGGTTTATGCAGCTCCCATCCGTCTCTCCCCATGCAAACATGAACATCTCACACCCAATGGCGAATACGTAGTCCCATATTTTGGGACACCCCACACTCCTTAGACAGCTGGGCTCATCAAGGGTTTAATAGGCTGGCCGGAACCAGCTCAGCAATGTTTGCTGACACATTTATATGGTACATAGAAGGGCAACCAGACCAAATTACTTACTTGAAACGGGGCTCCAAAAGATACAAGTTTACTGCGCATGTGGCTCCGAGTGAAACAAAACCGGTGATATACTTTGAAGGACAGACCTCAAGGATCTTACCGATACTTCTTGACTCATTTGAGTGATCAACATTATCACAATCACTGTTGTGGGCAAGCAGCCGAAGGCTTTTAAAGCCGTCATTGATTTGCGCCTGCAGCCCATAATTCCCAGCTACAGTCACAGGCACTTTTTCAAAGTTCAAACGACGCTCGAAACAGCTTAAAACCATGCGCATCCCAGACCGCATCTTGATTCCTGAAAGCAGCAGTTGACGTAGATAGTTATCGCCGTTCGACGGTGGGCCGAAGAACGGCGCAGACCGTCGTATTACGTCGACGGTGCTTGATCTAAGAAGCAACTGCTGAAAGTCACTATTTCCTCATAAAAATGTATTAAAGAGAAATAAAACGCACATTACAAGCCTAAACGATGACTGATATCAACCAATGTGTACATAAAGGGCCCAATCTTGCCAAGATTGAAACTCTGTTCACGAGAACAGGGGGTCGTAAGGGACTTTGTACGTATGACATAATAACAGATCAGATATTCTAAAATCAAAGAATTACTGGATAGGGGCTCTTTGGCGAGAAAGCAAGCCTCGGATTCATATCTGTTGCCCCAACCCAAGGCCACCCACACCCCTACCCGCATTGTAATTAAAATGGATGGGGAGCACTCTCTAACTGAAATTAAATATCTTAACACCTTCAATAGTGAACGACGTGCAAGAAGAACGTATGGGAGACCTGTTCGCAGTCCCTCAAAGAAGTCTGTTGGGATTGATTACAACGCAATGCGTTGCAGGAACAGTCCTGCGCCTCCAATATGTAAGGCAATAATGGCCAGAAGTACTGTAGACTCGGAATGTCTCAGCCGTGCTACAAATAGCGAGGGTCAGGCAACGCATCCTCCGGTCGCGGAACTGTCGCTGAAACTTCGAAATCTTTGTCGTGGCGGGAATCCCCCGAGGGAAGCTTCCCGAGGTACGCGATTCTGTTTCCTTGGCAGCCAAGGCTTGGCTAGATATGGGTCATTCATTGTACTGCCGTCCTCTTCAGCCCTAGTGGCTGGTCTTTGGATGTAATCTTCCTTTCCTTTCCTTTCCTTCCTTCCTTCCTTATTGCGAGGCTGACTACGTGCGGTTTGATAGAGCCTTACATGTGTGTCAAGCATGAACGCCCAGGCAACAGATAAAGAAGGACGGATGGACGCACGCACGCAAGCACGCACGCGTACACACACACACACACACACACACACACACACACACACACACACACACAGACACACACACACACACACACACACCCCACACACACACACACACGCACACACGTACACACACACACACACACACACACACACACACACACACACACACACACACACACACACGCACACACACGCACGCGCGCGCGCGCGCGCATGCACATCAGTAGTAGCAGCAGCAGCAGCAGCGGCGGCAGCAGTAACAGCAACAACGTTGTTAACAACGACAACGACAACAACAGCAACAGCAACAACAACGACAACGACAACAGCAACAGCAAGAGCAACAGCAACAGCGACAACAACAACAACAACAAAGCAATAGCGACCTCAACTTGCGAGCACTAAGACGCCAGCCCAACGCAGCACCAGAACATGTGCATGCTTCAATGATATGCACTCCGCAGAGCACTCGGGCAAATGGCTGAGAAAAGCCAATCCTACATAGCATAGGTTTCAGACTCCACTTGTCCGTCATTCCTGGGTCTCCTATACGAGTTCCTGATAACGTCAACACGCATATAACGCTCGTGTGGGTCAACTACTAACGGTGTGCATCAGCATTCTACATCCCACGGCATCCGGCGCTCCTAGGATAAGGATAAGGACGAATGATCAGGCCTGATCATTTATGTTGAAAAGCGTGGCACTGAAAAAGATCAAAACGAAACTCTCATTCAGAGTACGAGTCCTTCCAAGCTTTTAACCCCACATCACAAATGCGAAGTTACAAAACGGAAAACTTGTTCACAGACGATGAGTTTGAACGACCATGACCGGCTTGACCGCCCGACCGATCGACTGGCGGAGATGACCGTCTTGCGTCAAGACTCTTGACCGACAACCTTTGAAAATAACCATCTGTAAGATGAGTTATGTTTATGGAGGCAACAATAGCCGTTTATTCTGTGCAGGAAACGACACGTCACACACGCACAATATAAAGATATCACGCATACACTTGCAAAATGTCTCATAAGGCCAAATAAATAGGTATCGTATAATTTGTAACAGGCAGTGTGTGCTACAATGTACCTCGAGCTCGGCAATCCTGCAGGTAGCTATCGTCAGCATAGACGGCAGAGGGGCCAACCCAATGGCCTCCAACAGAAGCGACATAATTCACACACGAATAAAACGTGCTGCACCGCATCAACTCCACCAAAACTCACTCGCAGCTGTTGTGGCACATATGTAATCGTCGCAGCACACCTACCTCCATTAGCCAGCGTGTTTGTGGACACATTTAAAGAACCATGAGCTGAACAGCTGCTGCCGCTTCTTCGTCTTACAAGAGTGGGATAAAACGACCAGCCCAGCATTCAACGACCCAAACTCAAAGGCCCTGCGAGCAGCCAGCTGGTGACCCACAGTGGCCGCAATAATGAAAATGCCAAAACGCGTGACAAAATATCCCTCCACATCTTCCTGTACAATGACGGCTAGGTTCAAAGGCCCCTATAGCCTCTGCAACCAGGCCAGCGCACCAGCAAGCAATCCCCCAAATGCTTCACATGACGAGGCTTGGGATGCCGAGGGCGCTTGTTGACGCGCTAGCAGGGCCGCATAGCGGGTCTGCTTGTCTTGGGCAGCGCGCGCGGTGGCCCCACCCGGCTGGCAAAATTGCTTCGGCCTTCCTAAATCCTGCTAGGAATCTTCTGTACAAGAGGGGAATAGAAAGACCAGCCCAACGTTCAACGAGCCCCATTAACAATTTTTCAAGCTACAAGGCACACCAAGCGAGCAGCCAGCTGTCGACCCACAGCGGTCGCAGTAATGAAAGTGCCAAACGCTAATATAATACCCCTCTTATATCACCTTCATGTGCAATGACGGCCAGGTTCAGAAGCCGGTTCATCTCTGCCGTATTCGCCTTCCCCAAGACCTATATGGGTGAGGTTCCCAACAAATATCTCCAGCCCCTTGAAGCAAACGACCCGGTTGAAGTGCCTCAACTGGGCGCCAGATAGACCACTCCCACACCGCGCAGGGGCCCTATGGAAAGCATTCCAGAGAAAAACCTCTCCCCCCCCCCTCTCTCTCTCTCTCACACACACCCACGCAAGGGGGGGGGGGTGACCCACGCACCCACCGTAAAACGCGAGCCACTGTAAAAATTGTGTTATCACCCCCGAGGTACATGGGGGCTGGCCACAGATTGGCGTCCACCACAACGGATGTGAGTGTCCATCCAAAAACGATGCACTGATGGGAAATGTGACAACGACGAGCCCCCTCTGCACTCGGCCACGAAGGTCGGTGAGCCAATATTTGTCGCCATGAACACGGCTGCAACAAGGACTCGCACTTCCGCTTGAAGCTAAGAAGCTTTCGGTTGCCAGGGAGCCTCAGAATAGATGAGGTGCGCCTCGAAGGCAATGCGCTCCCGCAGGTCTGAGGGCAGCCGAGCCAGTGCGCCCCACAGGGCCAGCAACCGGGGATGATCTCTCCCTTGCGCCAGCCTCCCCGCCTTGAAAAAGACTCCCGCCAGTGCAGCAGCCCTCTCCCGCCTCACCGCAACCAACTCGCCGAGTGGAGCGCGCAAGCCCTGCTTCAGCTTCCGCCCCAGGTACAGCACCATCTGCCAATTCACGAGGTCACTCTCAACTCTATCATCTACCGGAACAAGGACCTCCAATTTAACGGCAGTGGACTCCAGCAACGGGGTGGCCCATGCGGGACCCATGTGATCGCAAACGTACCGCAGCACCGCCAGGGTTGTGCCCGCTGGACTGAACTGGCCGTCAAAAAGCCTTCCAGGAAAGGCTCTTTCCGGAGGCCGCCTGCACTCGACTGGAAAGCCGGCTGCGCGGGCATGCTCGTGGAGACACCTCAAGCACTCCAGCCAGTCGGGGCATATCTCCGTATGGACACCATAGGGCGTGCTGCTGGGAGTAAGCACCGCCTCAAAGGTCGTGGCATCCCAAGGAGCCCCGTTCTTGAGCGCGTACCGCAGGGCCCCCACGTTGCCTTTACGGGCGGCGGAGTTTGTTGTCTCAATGCTAAAGGGAGCGCCCAGCTCCCGCACATACCGCAACATGTCCTCGCCACCCCACATTGTATAGTGCTCCAGGAGCACCATATGCAGGAGCTGTGCATCGGGCACACCGCTTCGACTGACGGCAAGCAACCAGCATGCCCTGGCCGCATGGCGCGAGAGCAAAAATTCCTTCTTTACGACGTACACGGCTGGGTGGCAGCTGGCTTTGGGGGGTCTGTGCTGCTCATACCCCGCGTTGTACAACAGCTGCATACACTCCACGCTGCCACTCTCAATTGAAAAACACATTGCTCTGCCCCAGGGCCGGACCCGCACCCGCTCAAGGCAGTACCGCAGGACCTCGGGCCTGTCTGCAGACACAGCCAACTCTTCGCCATTGGCGCTCCACTGGCAGCCGCGGTGCTGCAGAAACTCCAAGCAGGCCACCTGGGCCTCCGGCTTGGCTTCACTCTTGCGTGCTGCGCTCGTCAGCAAAGGCAGGTGCACCAGACCAGGGTCGAGATCCAGGAGATACTTCAGGCATTCCACTTGGGCACCACAAGCTGCGCCTCTGGCTGCCTCTTTCATATTCAAGCAGCCCGCCCTGCTTCCCCCCTGGCCTTGGTGAGTTTATTGAACATCAGATTTCCAAGCCAGGTCCCTCATTCACTAAATGCCTAAACAACATTAAATTCTTGAAACAATCTCCCCCCCCCCATTTACATGCTGATCATCTCCTAACATTCCAAATGAATGACTTATGTTTCCCGTCACACCTCACTCTCCCCCCTTTCTCTACACAGAGAGGCACATGCACAAACCCTTATAAGGACCCAGAAATGAAAAATACTTCAAATAAACTGACACATAAACTGACTAATTCTTAGACATGCGGTCCATCTCGAAGGCAATTACTGCCACGCACCTCTGTAAAGTCTGAAGGCAGTTCAGATGTCCCATTATCGCCATGGACTCAGCCAGCTGTATACACACAGACGATCTCCCATACCAGCCCAGAAGGGCCCCCAGGCATGCCGCATGGCCTCCCAATGCAGCAAGCAGTGCTACATAGCTGATTCCCTTTTTTTGAAAATCATCAAGATTTCCCATCCTGGAAAAGAGAGCCCCATTCCGGCGCAGCGCGGCAGAGTGGGCAGCCTCCAGCAGGGGAACGTCGCCAGACCATGCGGCAATCTCCAAGGCGACCAGGTTGCACGGGCATCCCCATTTTGCGGCAAGGTCAAGGAAAGCTGCATTTTCCTCCAGGGCGGCAAGAGGGCAGATCCACTCGGAGCGGCACCCCGCTTCAAGCAGTGCCTCCAAACACTCCGGCGTGGCCTTCCGCATGGCGTGACGGTATAGATCCAGCTCCAGCAAGAAGATCTTCTCCCCATAGCACACCTCTGAGATGAGGCTGTCTTTCTCTGCCAGGTCGTGCCTCTCCATGACTTGACGCAAGTCGACAATATCGCGCATGTGCCAGGGGAGCGCTGCGTCGATGCTGGAGGGCCACCCGCTTGAAAACAGCCAAGACAGCGTGGGCCTGTGGCCTGCGCTGCAGGTTGTGATGGCTGCTTGCCAAACCTCCAGCCTGCGGAATTCCCCTGCCGAGGCTCTGTCGGGGCTGCCCAGCGGTAGGAAGCGCCCGGCCTCAGCCAGGCCCTGCAGGCATTGTGTGTGACCTGCCCTTGCTGCATCCAAGTGGTCACTGCAGCACTGCCCAGGCACACAGCAACTTCAAGCCAGACAGAGCTCTCAGTAGGGGTTGTATGTATTTCTCAAAGTCACTACATATCCCCTTCTCCAAGGTATGTGCAAGCTAGATATCGGTATATCCATCAATCTATCAATCAATCAATCAATCTATCTATCCCTCCCTGGCTCCTTCCCTCCCTCCCTCGCTCCCTCCCTCGCTCCCTCCCTCGCTCCCCCCCCCCCCCCCTCTCTCTCTCTCTCTCTCTCTCTCTCTCTCTCTCTCTCTCTCTCTCTCTCTCCTCTCTCTCTCTCTCTCTCTCTCTCTCTCTCTCTCTCTCTCTCTCTCTCTCTCTCTCTCTCCCCCTCCCCCTCCCCCTCCCCCTCCCCCCCCCCCCCCCCCCCTCTCTCTCTCTCTCTCTCTCTCTCTCTCCTCTCTCTCTCTCTCTCTCTCTCTCTCTCTCTCTCTCTCTCTCTCTCTCTCTCTCTCGGTACGGCCTGAGTGCATGTGTGTGGGGGTTGGGTGTGGGTGTGGGTGTGTGTGTGTGTGTGGGTTTCCTTTCAACAACCTGGATTTCACAGTCTGCACACATGTGCCGAAAAACAACTTGAAGATGCGAAAGAAAACTACATAAATACAGCTGCTGCCCTTCATTCCTTAAACACATTCAATATTGGAGACCTTGAAGAAGTCATCATCATAAATGCTGGCATATGGACGAGCGAATCTACATAAGCAATCAACACTTTCCTACATTCATTGTATTTGTTGGTCGTTAAGGCAAGATTAGACGGTCAATTTTCCCTCGGATGATACTAAGGCTATGAGTAAATTCTCAAAGTACATGGAAAAGGTGAAAATATTATTTGAAACAGGTTCTTTGAAAGTCATCTACCGAGGAGCTGGTGCACGTCGCCACTCTTAAAGCTTTCGCAAGTGACTGATATGATTTTTCGTCCACATTGTTTCCTCCTAATGAAGCTACTTCAAGCATCCCTCCGTCGCAACGTCGTCAACCAAGAACTCAATGACAAAGCACAGTCATCTGGTAGCACAGATCGATGGGCCGCGCCCATGATGCCTTTACGATTCTTTCTTTACGACATTAAGCAATACCCCATTGGATTAAATTCGGATTCCAGGGACGGAGGTGAAGTTTGGAATCATGCGGCACTTGGAACCAATCTCGCTGTGTAAGCGACCTGACGGGGCGGCGCCACACTGCTACCCCCACGGGGCAAAACCTCTGGGGCCACGAGGCCCCAGCGGGGCCACGAGGCCCCAGCGGGGCGTGGAATTGTATCGAAGATGGTGCATCTCCTCCATCCTTAGACCTTTCATGCCATAAATTTCATGGGGAATGGGTCATGAGATCGACTCCAAGGATGAGAATCGTTAGGTAGTAGCACATGCCAACGTTACAACCTCTACAGAGGTTTCAGAACCCATTGTTTGGGGCGACAAAAGTTTATAAATGTATTCTGAAGTTTGTAAAATTGTGTTACAAACCCATAATCTCTGTAAAAAGTGATCGTGCCCGCCGATGGGGTCGCGCATGTGGCATTTATAATAAAGAAGTCGAACTGAAGGTAATGATACACTGCGAATCTAATCATTAAGTAATTTGTGTGTCTTTTAGACGGTGGCGCCTGTCATATCTGGCGTTTTCTGTTAAACAATCTACCTCTACTATGTCATACCTGCCTACGACACCCAAGGGACAAGATTTTGTGAAACACTGCCTTCGAGGGAAAGTGTATTAGAGCATGTGTCAGGCGTAGGATTCACCCAAGTTTGATGTAGTATCAAGGCTGTTCATTGGGCTACCTCACGGTGAGCTTGTATTCCTCTTTGCAGCCGTGTGCTTCCTTGAATGTCTAAATTTAAGATAATTCCCTGACTTCAAGACTTCTGTTGGGGCCCTGATCCAACAAAACACCACCTAGTCCGAGCCTCCCATGCCAAAGGACATAACGCTTTTCCCAGGTACCCACAGAGGCACTCAAAGGAGCTCAGGTCCCTCCCTTGCCACCCACCCCTGACCTAAAATTTATTTTCAAATCTATCAACAACAAAGCCCAACCAATATGTTGCAAAACGCGAGATTTGCTAGCGGAAACGGTGTCAACCAGTGGAAATCGTGTACACATGCGAGGGAAGAAGGAGTGCGCTTGAAACGCAAGAACACGCAATCAGTAGCCCTATTCACGTGAAGAACACGCAATCAGTAGCCCTATTCACACAAAGTTGAAGCTTTTCTTTCTTAAAAGGCAGTTACTTCGATTTTGTGTGGTGCTGTCGAAAAGTGGCCCCCGTATTCGAATCAATCAGTCAACCTGCCACGCCGGCACGCCCGGCTAATTTTGTCAAGTACACAAGTCCGGGGCAGGCACAAACTCATATCTCAAAAATTGCTCATGGAGTAAGGATCCCAAAGGGGCCACTATCTCTGAACAAACTCCCACATTTTGCCAATCAATCCGTCAACACGGGTGGACCTCCAAAAAAACTGCACAAAATTTTTGCCCTTGGGTGGGGTGTCCCCGGCAGCGGGATTTCGAAACTGCAACTTGAGTCCCCACGGGGAGGCGAGGGTGTCCCTGGCAGGGTACGGAGTCCCTAGCAGCACAGGGGAGTGCCTGCCATGGACGCCGGACAATCCCTGAGGAAACAATCAATTGTGAATTAAACATATTCTATTTGTGGTTAAACGGACCTTACGCATGGTCAGGTTTTGGACCAAAGTAGCGGCCATGAGACCTGATTCATTGCAATACAAGGTCCTCATGCATGACAATAGTAGAAGGCCGAGAAACGTTTTAAACCTTCGGGCACCCTTATGCAACAACTTAAGAAACTAGCATACTATATAGCTGACAATGTGCGGCTTGATAGAGCCTTGCAGATTGACATTTCACACGTGAAGGATCTTTTATACCGTAAAAAAGCGACATGATATGGGATGACCTAGACATCTATTTTCGCTCTTATGCATCCGGATATGGGATCCCCATGAGCCTTATTCTGCAGACACCAAAGGTGGTTCGCACGTCCGCCTCATGTGCCACGACGTAAGAGTGCGCTCAGACTCCACCTTCCTAATAGTACATTGCGGACCTTTATGCGATATAGATTGGGGTGTCATGACCTTCCTATTGATTAGGCAGCTAAGAAGGCATCCCTCGAGACCAGAGGATCTGCACGAGGTGCTCATTAGAGCACCTTACAATTGTGAATTTGTCCGTTCTGAGTCCTGAAAGACCTTAGTTAGGAATCAGCACCTGTTCAAAAGGCCTTGTCTAAAAGGCAAGATGAAGGAGAAGACCCTGCCGGATGGGAGCATGCTTCACTTACTCACAAAGCTTCTGATAATGATGGGTTGTTAGGTGTGTCTGCCCTCACCCCGCAGCAGATCAAGGCCCCTGAGCCCTTGCGTTGCCGTGTTCAATATATTATATAGTATATACCAGCTTCTATTCCCTGTCTTTCATGGAGGACCTTAGTTCCCCTAGTATTTGGCGATCCTGGACGCCCGGGACAGCCACGCCGGCGTCGTTCATTACCATACTGCATAAAAGAATATGATGATTGAACCTTTCTGCAGCTTGTCATAGGCTGCCGGAGACTCTCCCCTCTCCGGCCGAAGAAATGCAGCAATAATCCCCATTATCTCAAGGCAAGGGAGTTAGTAACCCAGTTACATCGATGGATATCCATCTTGCGAACAATCCTGACTCTCGCAAGCTTACCGTGGGAAGCATCGCGAGATCGAGCTTGAGTAATCAACAAACGGTGTTCACCTTGGTTTGTCATCGAAGGTCCAACAGAGCTTATATCGTATCTGAGATATGGATGCATTGTAAGCCAAACAGCAACCACATGTGTACATCATACGCGTGGACCCGGAACATACGGGTACGCGGAAGCCACTACCGTCCCCGGCGAAAGGCCCGGCCGTCCAAACGATTCCGGACGAGGTCAGATCGTTAATCAGACGGCCAATTTCTTAGGTTTCCGAATCCTTGGGTAAATTTATGGTGTGTGGTTAGGATAATCTTCACTCTTTATAATAAATGTACGGGATGTTTAGCTGGACGACTGCAGTGGTCCACGAGTCATACAAGGAGCTGGTCTTGCAGACGTGATGTACTCTTAAAATATCTCTGCACACGGCTACCGGTATACCGAGGTACCTTGCAGACTTTACACTTCGCCAGCACCTTCATTTCACATTTTATATTTCAAGTGTAACAAGTGTAATCCTGTTGCTACATCAATACCGGTGATCCACTCCACAAATTTCCCATATATGTAATCCAACCGCACGAATATATCTACATATGTGTAAATATCTTTATTTATATGCATCCAATACGAAGGACAATTTGTTGTTGAACGAACTGCAGTTCTCGCATTGTCGACACGGTCAAATTGAAATATGAACAAACTGCAAAACATTGCAACTGCTGGCTATGCATTTCCGGTGCTCTCTGGGATTAAGTGAGCTTTGGAAGCCAACTGTCAAAGTTTAAAAAGTTATTCGGTATTCGCAGAGTTTTGAAAGGATTGAATCCACTTTGACGGCAAGTCTGGAATCATGCAAGTACAGATTCGTGCCGAGATATATATATATACGCAACTACGAAAAAGTACTTTTCCAACATAGGTAGCCAATTAGATTTTGGTTGCTTGCGTGTAGGCTTCGGATCAGTGCACGGTACAATGGCCTCAAGAAAATCTGTTGTAGAAACGTCGGCAGCAAATTGGCGGACAAATCTTTGCAATTCCCGTGTCTGCCTGTCGAATCGAAGCTCTATACAATGTGTAACCGATGGGCTCCAAGCGTACTTGGACGTCCTCCGCGACAAGCTTGGCAGATCCAACTTAGAGTGGCACGATATCACGAAAATGCCGAAATCTCAACCGCAGTCAAAAGAACTTTCTAAGTGTACGGTATGCATGGCTACTCATTTGACCAGCATTCTTGTTGCAACAAATGTACTGTGTTGAACCAGCGACATACATCACCTATTACACAATAGTTTAACAACTGAAGTTCTCAGCAATTGTTACACATATATATGGTGTAATGTTAATTGGCAGTGTTGGCTCAAATTCAGGTTTTTAACCGTTCATGCTTGAAAGGAATCAAGGCCTTTCCTTCTGGCCAACATCATGATGGCTAAAGCTTGATCGATAAAACTAAAGCTCAACCGTCAATTCAATATATAATTTGCATCACACTCTGTTTGCATACTAAGATAGATTCCACTCGACTGCTATTTTGCCATTTGAGTGCAGTGGAACATCCGTGCTAGGTCTAAGGGTGCCAGCTCGAATTCATAAGATATTTGATTCAATCCGAGAGAAAGCTCCGTAACGTCCACTGGGTTAAAGGTAAAAGCTTTCTCTCGGCTTAAGCAAATGATACAATTTTACGCTGGCCTACGTTTGACTTGCAGGATTGCCAATTGAAGATAAGCATGGTTGGAGTTTTAACATTCACCCAGTTTACGATGGACAACCCAGCTTTGCGTTGTCCAGCGTGCGCTAAAAAAATGAAGGATTCAAACGACATGCGTTTGGCAGAGTCAGTACAGGTGGTCTTTGAAAAAAAGAATGAAAGACTGGACAGGATGAGTCAGTTTTATTCAAAATATAGATCTTCAATTACATCATCAGCATCCGGTCTGTCAAACGAAGAACGGGACGAAAAGGTCGTTTTGCCACCAACAAAACATGTTCTGAAAGCAGACTTCATCTGTATATCAAAAACTGACCTCACCGAGCTACTCCGAGAGGCCCCTTTAAAAATCCTGGAAGAATCTCTGAAAGTTCTTCAAGATGAACTTTCAAATCAGAAACAAATAGCGGAGGAAGAAATTAATACCTATGGAACATATACAGAAATGTTAAGTACGCTGGTTAAGTCAGAAAATAGTAAAAAGATTACAAGTACAGATGAAGAATTTAATATGCTCAGAAAAGCAAACCCGGGTGAAGAGATGGACCTCAAAGATTCGCCGAGGTATAAGCCTGAGATTGAAGTAATACGAAACAAGTATATAGACGCATGGCTAAACAATCCAACAAAAATCTACAGTGCTGTGGCATTTGAATTGGAGTGTGAGTGGCTGAAGGAAAACCCGGGCCGGCTCCGTGAAATGTTAGAGTCCATACTCACGCAATGCAATTGCTGGGTTTTGAAGAATGATGGTCTTGGAGATCAGCCCATGTTCAATGTTCTTCTGGGCCAACCAGGCTCAGGACTTACAATGCATACCGACGTAGTCGACGCAGCGAATGTAGCCTTTTTATTAAACGATGAAGGACGTAGGTTTATCCCTGACATGAATTTGCCATCTGCAGTAACGCCAATAGCGGAATGGTGGTTGATCAGTCCTACAAAGGCACATGATGCCGTTTCATGGATGAAAATAATGTTACAATGTGGATTTAAAAATTGGAATCAAACAGCGGGTAAACGCCAGAAAATAACCGATGCCGTTGACGTACATGACGGAGATGCAGCTTCAAGCGATATCTTGATTTCCAAGCTCCGTGATCCTTACTATTGGAAGAAGTTGTGCAATCACTTAGGTCAGGATGGTGAAAACGGAAATTACGCTGCGCACCTTACTCAACTTCCAGGTGAAGTTGTGCATGTTCCCCCAGGATGGTTGCACTGGGTATTTAACCACCGTCGTTGCATAAAGTTTGCATGGGCGTTTTCGGTGCCAATGCACTTTCCTAGCTACGTGAGACACGCTCACAAGTCAAGAATCGACTGGATGGCACCATTTATTTCCCCACCGCCAGACGATTATTGCGTAGACGATATTCTCGACTATGTTTTAATGTTTTATGAAAATGCGGGGGGTCAGCATGCGCAGCTTTAGCCTTCTCATACAAAAGAACAGGTAAAGATTCTAAACGTTATGTGGTTCACCAATATGCTATAAATCCATGGATTGCAACATTGGCATCAAATTACGGTCTTTCAAACAGATGAAAGTCTATCAAAGTATATTGCCCCACCGAACCCTTTTACTGCTCTGCTCTCAGGAAAATCTCGATATATCTATATAGTGTTGATATAGTGTCGAAGTTAGGCGCTAAGTTTGGTGAGCTTGTAAGATGTCCATGCACGTGAATCTCGAACCGACTACTTCGAAGCTTGGGTTTGCAAATCAAGCAATTGTGAGAACGCCCTTCCAAGTGCCTTTCTGCCGTCTTGCACGTGATGTAGAGAAGTTGTTTGCAACTCTCTTTACAATTTGAACAAAAGAATAACTGCTGTTGGCTGCTTCTAAAAATGGTGGATGCAAATGGGGTGTCTTCACTCCTCTTCGTACTCTAAAATCCAGAGCACAGCACTTCTTCGTCCTTCTTTGCAGCAGCACGCACGTGAGAAGGTCCTCGTGGCTTGTGCCGATCTAGAAAATTTCTGGAAAGGCTGGAAACGCCATGGATCAATCTGAGGTTTGTGACAAGATGAAGGAGATGGTGACGCTGCAGTCTACAAACATGCGGCATTTGAAATCTGCTATATGAAATCTGCTAAATCACTAAAACCATCCGTGGTGACGGTTGAGCGCCAAGCAGGCGTGCATGCGTGTGTTTGTGCCTGTGTGTACATGTGGGGTGCACGTGCTGTGTGGTGATGTGGGGTGCTGTATGGTGATGGCACCTACCTTTCTGCGTGTGTATGCAGCGGCCTCATTTAAATCAAAGGAAAATCTAATATCGATCTTATGATAATTAGAAACCTTTCTCCAACGCAGAAGCACGTGTGATCAAGGTTGGAGGCTGGTCCCATCATCAAGGGCGAGAACTACATAACAACCTTACCCTTTCAATAGCATGTGCAACTCTTTCACGTACGTTGCCTCCAGAGGATCTGCACGAGGTGCTCCTTACATATAAGGAGCTATATAGCTCGTTGGTGATGAACATCATCTGTTGTTAACTTGTCCGGCTGAACAACATGTACGGCAGCAATTTATCCATCTCTTTCAACAACGGAGTCGATTTGTACAAACGTTTAAGTGGCATGAAGACCTCCAAGGGATTGCCAAATTCGATACTAGAGCACTGGAGAGCTACACAACTCTCCGAGGTACTAGTAACTAGTATACTGTGGTACTAGTATACTGTGGTACTAGTATACTGTGCGACCTTAGTTGGCTAGATATGGGTCATTCATTGTACTGCTTCCTCTTAAGCCCTAGTGGCTGGTCTTTGGATGTAATCTTCCTTTCCTTTCCTTTCCCTGGCCTGTATCCAAGTAGCCCTCTCCGACTAACGACTCCCTAGGAGCCCTATCTGGTACCCACCCCCCCTTTAAATATTTGCACGAAGACGGCCCAAGTTGGACACGGGAAATTTGCGACACCTGCTGCTTGTAAAAATTCCTTTTTATTTTTCCGCCATGTTATAATTGAGTGCTACAACGAGGGTAAGTCCAAACAAATAGCAATACACACCCACGCACACACGCACGTCCTACACACACACACACACACACACACACACACACACACACACACACACACACACACACACACACACACACACACACAAACACACATGTACACACATACTCACTTACTCACACTCATACACTCACGTACTCACTTACTCACAGTCATACACTCACGTACGAACATATTCACACACACAAACACACACACACACACACACACACACACACACACACACACACACACACGCACGCACACACGCACACGCACAGGCACAGGCACAGGCACAGGCACAGGCACATGCACACGCACACCCACACGCAGACGCACACGCACACGCGCACGCACACGAGCATGCACACGAGCACGCACGCACGCACGCGCACACGCATGCACACGCACATGCACACGCACACGCACACGCACACGCACATGCACACACGCACACGCACATGCACACACACACACACACACACACACACACACACACACACGCACACACACACACACACACACACACACACAGACACGAACGTGCGCACGCTCGCACGCACGCCCACACGCACGCATACACACACACACGCCCACTAAACCAAGCATACACCCACACACAAACACATACACACACAACACACTAACACACGCACACACACACACACACACACACACACACACACACACACACACACACGCACGCACGCACACACACATACACGGGACCACACGCACTCAGACAGACACACACACACACACACATACACACACACACACACACACACACACACACACACACACACACACACACACACGCACACACGCACGCACGCACGCACGCACATACCCCCCTGTAAATTGCATTAACGGTGTTCTACCGAGACCCACTTCTCTGTATTTAGTTTTACATCAAGTACAGTTATGTCAACTTGTGTGTTTGAGGATCAAACCTAATGATAGCGCTTTTCAATGTCCGCCTACTGGAAATCGGGAAGCTAACAGCATTTGAAAAGTCTGAATGTTATGGGTGAGGCCCGTTAACGTTTGGCCTGATGACCCGTTTGCTCAGCCTGAAAGGGGAAAATCAGCATGATGGCCGTCGCATCCACAGAGGCCTTACAATTGTTAATTTGTAAACACAAAGCTTCTGATCATGATGGGTTGTTAGGTGTGTCTGCCCTCACCCCGCAGCAGACCAAGGCCCCTGAGCCAATGCCTTGCCGTGTTCAATACCAGCTTCTATTCCCTGTCCTGCTTGAATAGGCCCTTAGTTCCCCAAGTATTTGTTGATCCTGGACGCCTGGGGCAGCCACGCCGCCGTCGTTCATTACCATACTGCATAATATATTGCAATTTCATATTGATAATATTATAATAGAATATGATGATTGAACCTTTCTGCAGCTAGTCATAGGCTGCCGGAGACTCTCCCCTCTCCGGCCGAAGAAATGCAGCAATAATCCCCATCATCCCAAGGCAAGGGAGTTAGTAACCCAGTTACATCCATCTTGCGAACTATCCTGACTCTCGCAACCTTACCGTGGGAAGCATCACGAGATCGAGCTTGAGTACTCAACAAACTGTGTTCACCTTGGTTTGTCATCGAAGGTCCAACAGATCTTATATCGTATCTGAGATATGGATGCATTGTAAGCCAAACAGCAACCACATGTGTACATCATACGCGTGGACCCGGAACATACGGGTACGCGGAAGCCACTACTGTAACGCGCGGAATGCGTCCCCGGCTCGATCGGTTAATATCCGAGAGAATTCCCCTCTCCGTACTCCGAACACGTGGTTGCTCTTTTGGGTAGAGATCACAATCCCACGCCGGGCGACAGTCCCGGGTTCGAATTCCGCTGAGCGCCACATTTGGTATCGGCGAGTGGTTTCTCTCCTCCCGATCGGGTGGGGCGTCTCTTTCTCCCAATCGGGTAGAGGCCAGAAGAGCCGAGCTCCTGTGGATCGCAGAGTCGACACAGAGCCTACCTAATCCGAGGTGCCCAACTCCTAAGCGGGGGGTTTCCTCTTAAGGGGGGGGAGATGTAACGCGCGGAATGCGTCCCCGGCTCGATCGGTTAATATCCGAGAGAATTCCCCTCTCCGTACTCCGAACACGTGGTTGCTCTTTTGGGTAGAGATCACAATCCCACGCCGGGCGACAGTCCCGGGTTCGAATTCCGCTGAGCGCCACATTTGGTACACACCACGCCATACCCGTTGTACCAGGCTACCCGTTGGTATACACATTTGGTATACACCACGCCATACCCGTGTGTAGCCAAGTGGTATCGGCGAGTGGATTTACAGAGGACAAGCGTTGATGAAGATCACTAGGACCATTCAAGTTCAAAGCACATAAAACTGATCCTATGCCTTGGATCGTCTCTGGAGAGTCCTCTTCAGCTTTAAATACTAATTTGTCTTTGCCGACTTGCAACGAGAAACAACCATCCACAAAGTCCAGCCTTGCACCCATGTTTGTGAGCCAGTCTCTACCAAGATACAAGATATCTCCTGGAAGGTCTGCGACAATGCAAGAAGCTTTCAGGTTTTGTCCCTGAAGTTGGAAAACACATTCATAAATCCCATACACATTCAACTTATGTCCATCCGCAACAGAAGCTTGCAAGGTTCTGTCCGGTGTTCCCAGGCACACGCCAGCCTTGGCAGCAATATGGCTAGGCAGATATGACGTAGAAGCTTGCGTATCTAACTTCACATTTATTTGTTGCCCTGCAATAGACCCCGGGGCTGACATGTCAAAAGAGGGTTCGTACTTGGAGGCGAACACACGACTGAACTGCGAGTTATCTCCCAACCGGAGTGACTGCTTGGAGCAATCGACTGCATTACGAAGGTCACGAGCAGTTGAATGTGGTTCTAAGATAGATTTATTGAGGTTGCTACTGCAAGGCATGTTGCAAGAGACGTCACAACTCGAGGCCAACTGTGTTGCGTTGCCTTGCGATCTTGCGGAAAGAGCACAAAGATGAGGGGAAGCTACCTTATTCTCCCTCAGATATTGAAAAGCCGTGCGACGGCGCTTATTATCGTGGCCATGGTTGCCATTGTTGGAGTTTGCTTGGTTGTTGTTCGGCGTGGTAGGTCCGTCAGCTTGCCAGTGACGATTGTGGTTGAAGCCACCACGATTTTGATAAGATCCCCGGTGAGTCGAGCCTCCCCGAGGAGTGAAGCCTCCCCTCGTTGATGGACCATAACGAGTATGGCCATTACCTGCGTGCGTCCGTGAGTCTTTTGATGGTTTGGCTGTGCTTTCCAAACCAAAACGGGAGGTGCGTAGAGCACGCAATACATCCACGAGTTTGACAGAGGTTGTAAAATCGAACTTTGCAGTCAACATGGCGCACATGCGTCCAGGTAAGATGTCATATAAATGCTTTACATGGTCCTCGTCAGACCTGCGTGACCCCAACTTGGTGGCCAAAGATTGGTATTTATGACAAAAGGCAATGAGCCCGCCTTTTCCGTCAAATTCTTTTAACGTAAGGGAATCCAGTTGTTCCCCCAAGTGGACGGCATTGTGAGAAACGTCCACAAATGCATTGGTCAGTAAATCACATGTTTCTGACCACGTTAAAGGTCGTTTAACAGATTCCATCGTAGCGTGTACCAAATCAAGAGCGTCACCACTCAAATGATTGAAAAGTAATGTTCCCCATTCTGATTCAAGAGGTTGAGATACTCCCAATTGTGTACACAAGTATGCACGTATCTGTGTTAAAAACAAAGAGATAGAAGCACCTTCGAGCGCGCCAGTGAATTTCTCGGGTGGCGGGAGCATCTTATCACTGTACCTGTGCTTGTATGTCTTCGGAATTTGCATTTCAGTATTCATCAAAGGTATTGTGGGTTCTAAAGCATCCAAATTGAAAGGCAAAGACATCGGTGGGGGTGTACCCGTACGGTCCGCGCCAGTCAGCATGAGGCGCCTCTCCTGGCTATTTAGTGATAGCCACGTTTTAATGGAAACCGCCGCTGGTTTTGTGGTTAGTGCTACATGATATAAATCTTCTTTCGTAAACAGGTCAATCAGCTTCGGTGCTCCCAGCTCTGTCTCCATGGGCACGGGTTCCACAGGTGGCACAGGTCCAACAGGAACAACATTCGACGTAGGGGAGGGACCTTCCTCATTACCATTGTCGTCCCAATCATAATCACCTACTGTTCGTGTCAGCCAGTCTTCGTAAATGCCCTGGGCCGCTGCGACCCAGCCCGCGAAGTTGGCGGTATCCACTCTGCTGAGATGGTCCGTCATAATTCGCTCACACAATTCGTGATCATCTTTGTCCTTAAACGCTTTTGCAAGTTCCTTAAACTTATCGGCCCAGTGAGCAAAAATTCGCGAATTGTTGACGATTGCTAACAAGAGCACTTCATGTTGGGGTAAATACTCATGTGTGTGCGATAAAAAATGAACCAGATCTTTCCTAAATGGACATCTAATGTCCGAAGATTCAATTGCAGATTTGACAGCGGCTAAGAAATCAGCGGAAAAAACGATGTTGGTATTAACATCAGAGGTTGTCGTAGCCATAACGCCGATACCACTTGTAGTACTCAGCAATGCAAGGGAAGAGAAAGGGAATAATAGTTGAGACACGGAGCTCGTTACAAGTAAGATTACTCTCTGAGTCAGTAATCAATGCCCAATGCCATAGCATGGCGCCCTACTTCCCTCCATAGGCTCGGGCGAGTACCCCCCCGATAGGAGGTACATAGGAGCCAGCCAGGAATATCCCGCCAAGAGCCGGTGGAGCACTTGTAACGGGTAACGAGTAGAATCCCCACATGTCACAGGCGGAAGCTATGACTACAGCAATACGAGGAGACCGTTACAACTACCGTCCCCGGCGAAAGGCCCGGCAGTCCAAACGATTCCGGACGAGGTCAGATCGTCAATAAGACGGTCAATTTCTTAGGTTTCCGAATCCTGGGTAAATTTATGGTGTGTGGTTAGAGTAATCTTCACTCTTTATAATAAACTAGTTGGAAACCCGTTCTTCGAACAACATGCAAATTGTAATTTGGCTATCTTAATAATTATTTTGATGGAACCCTTCTTCCGTAATCTATGCATGTTAACATGCATGCATGCCAACGTTGCATATGCATTTAAATGTCGTGGAATCCCATGTAATTTCGCCGCGACATCCAGGAGCGCCATATGCAGGAGCTTTGCGTCGGGCACACCGCTTCGACTGACGGCAAGCAACCAGCATGCCCTGGCCGCATGGCGCGAGAGCAAACCTTCGTTCTTTACGACGTACACGGCTGGGTGGTAGCTGGCTTTGGGGGGCCTTTGCTGCTCATACCCCGCGTTGTACAACAGCTGCATACACTCCACGCTGCCACTCTCAATTGAAAAACACATTGCTCTGTCCCAGGGCCGGACCCGCACCCGCTCAAGGCAGTACCGCAGGACCTCGGGCCTGTCTGCAGACACAGCCAACTCTTCGCCATTGGCGCTCCACTGGCAGCCGCGGTGCTGCAGAAACTCCAAGCAGGCCACCTGGGCCTCCGGCTTGGCTTCACTCTTGCGTGCTGCGCTCGTCAGCAAAGGCAGGTACACCAGACCAGGGTAGAGATCCAGGAGATACTTCAGGCATTCCACTTGGGCACCACAAGCTGCGCCTATGGCTGACTCTTCCATATCCAAGCAGCCCGCCCTGCTTCCCCCCCGGCCTTGGTGAGTTTATTGAACATCAGATTTCCAAGCCAGGTCCCTCATTCACTAAATGCCTAAACAACATTAAATTCTTGAAACAATCTCCCCCCCCTCCCATTTACATGCTGATCATCTCCTAACATTACAAATAATGACTTATGTTTCCTGTCACACCTCAGTCTCCCCCTTTCTCCACATAGAGACTGTAAAAGGTTATGGGCATTGGCGTATCATGTACGAGGCAGACAGGTCGTCAGTATACGAAGTTACTCCAGCTGCAGTCCGTATGACTGTCTGCTGAGTATCATGCACAACTGTTGGACAAGACTAGCATCTGAAATGCCCAGTATCTCTTACAATCAGTTGGCATTCACAACGGTGGGGCAGCCTTAAGAGTTCACTCGACAAACGTGTAATCTAGATCAGATTGTACCTTATGTTCGACAACGTCCACAATCTACCGTGTCATAAGGTACCTTATGTTCTCAATGGACCCATATCCTAATAGAGCACACATGAAGATCACTTAAAGCACAAGGCATTCACTAGAAGTGTTCAGAACTCAACACTTCCCCTTGCCTGCATGCTTTATGTGTATCTTCTCAAACCTAATGAATCACGATGACCAACAAACACGGGCTTGGCAAGTGTCTTGGTCATAATGTCAGCCACATTGCGAGCAGATTCCACATAGAGGATATCTACCTGCCCAAGTGCCATAGCTTCCCTAGCATAGTGGAAGCTTACTGCAATATGCTTTGTGAATTTGGAATAAAGGGGGTTCCGTAAATTGGAAATGCATCCTTGGTTGTCACAGAAAGTTTTGACCCTCCAAGGTGCAGCCCCTATCTCTTCCAAGAAGCATCTAAGCCAGTTGGCTTCCTTCACAATATGGCCGGCTGCCATAAACTCGGCCTGCACAGTTGAGGTAGCAACTGAACTCTGCTTCTTGCTTCCCCAAACCACGGCACTACCATAGACCGATAGAACATAGCCAGTGGTGGAGTACCTGTGGTCCAGGTCCCCAGCATAGTCGGCATCAACATAGCCTTCTAGCTCAGGCCCCTTTCCACCCAGAGTAAGAGCTAATTCTCTGGTATCTCTCAAATACTTCAGCACTCGGATGGCCTCATTCCAGTGTGAGGTAGTGGGTGTCATTCCCTACCTTGACAACACTTCAACAGCTTGTGAAATGTCAGGCCGTGTTGTATTGGCAATATATAACAATGACCCAATCAACTCACAATATCGATGACCAGGTGGCAGAGGGGTACCTGCCCCACGTGACATACCATCTGAGGACTCGGGTCTGCTACTAGCCACGAAGTCCTTGGGCATGGGCGTATCAACCACACGCCCATCATTACCTACGCCAAACTTCTCCACAATAGCATCAATCTTGGGAGTGCAGCTCATAGAAATAGTACCCTCATCTCTATTTCTAAGAACCTGGCATCCCAGAAAATCATGCACCTCTCCTACATCATGATTGGTAAAGTCCTTCTTCAGAAGTTCCTTTCCCCACTCAATCTCTGAGATCACTCGAGCAACAATGAGGAGGTCGTCTTCATAGACCAGAATGAATGACAGTTTGCCATCAGGGGCCCTCGTGATGTACACCCCTGCATCACCCTTGCAGACACTTTACCCCATGACACTCAGCTTGTCATTCAAGGTCTTATGCCATGCCCTAGGGGCTTGTTTAAGACCATATAGTGCCTTCCTAAGTTTACACACTACTCTTGTATTGCTATTCTCAAAACCTGGAGGCTGAGTCACAAATACTTCCTCCTCCAATTCCCCATTAAGAAAGGCAGTCTTGATATCCACTTGGTGGATCTCAAGATTCTGTGTGGCAGCTACTGCCAGTACAGCCCTCCTTGCCCCATAGCTGCTGGTGGGTGCAAATACCTCCCCAACATCTATCCCAGGGATCTGTCTACACCCATGGGCAACCAATCTCGCTTTAAAGCGAGTAACATTCCCATGTGCATCAGTTTTAGTGGATAAGATCCAATGGACAGGAATAACTTTCTGTCCATGTGGCCTGTCCACATATTCTAGAACCTCATGGGTATCAAGGGAATCCATCTCTTCCCTCATTGCTTGTTGCCAAAAATCCCACTGAGGGGAGCATTGGGCTTCCCTCAGGTTAGATGGCACGTGAACCTTTGTCAGCTTGACATAAGGTACATTCTGTACCTTATGCTGACACTCTGCAGTACTGTCAGCACTCCTGGGATTGTTGTGTTTTATATCCCTCTGATCCTGGTTCCCAGAATAAGGTACATTTTGTACCTTATGTTGAGATCCGGCAGTACAGCCAGAACTGCCAAATCCCTCCCCAACTCTCTCTCTCTCTCTCTCTTGGACTGCCAGACTCATGCGCTCCACCGTTACAATCTCTCATCTTTCTCAAAGCAGGTGGAAGCAGCAGCTCTCTCTCTCTCCTGGACTCACACCTAAGTACACTACTCTGACTTTCCTGAGCTGCGCCTATTGTGTCAAAATGCATCCCATAAGCATGATTGGCTCCCAGCTCAAATTGGCTACATGCTTCCCCTGCTGCTTGCACTTCTAGCTTACTACTCTCCTCTCCAACATCTTCTCCAAGCATAGCTTCCCCTGTCTCAACCTGCCTCTGCAAATCAGGGAGACCTACCAAGGGTGGCTCACTCACAAGTACCTGGCCTGAGCCAGGGTCATGCATGGGGACCTCTACTGAGTCCCTCCTAGCCTGGGGCTGTTCATAGCGCTGATCCCTTGTGAGGGTGGTTCCTGGGAGTAGTCGATGTTGAGACTTCCCCTGGAACCTGACCCCCTCCTGCATCTTCTGCAGTTTGTCCAGTTGCGATTGCGCTTCAGCACCCCCCCGAGCTAAATTTTGAAGATGTCCCAGCACTGACCAGGACTGCTGTGAGGTCCCTGAGGTGGCGGGGGAACCATCCTGGCTGCTGGGGGCTCCTGCCACAGGTCCGACTGAACTTCTCAGCCTGCTATGGTCCTCTGGAGAGCTGGTAGTGGTAGCAGGAGATCTAGTGGGCTTGCACTCCACCACTGGGTCATCCTCTGCTTCCCAGAAATTCACGGGAATGGCTGTTGGTGAGCTAGGGACATTGGAATTGCCTCCCCTGCCATGCGAGGACGCTCCTGAGAGCCATTGAGGGGATCCATGTTGCACCTTATACATACCCACTCTCCCCCCCTCTCAAATGCTCAAGGAATGTAACGTCCCTGCTCTCTTTCCATACACCATTGCCTACATACACTCTATAGGCCTTAGACTGTGGGCAATACCCAGTGACCATGCCTGGAATGGTCTTTGGTCCAAATACAGACCGCTGACCTGGGGGAATGTGAACATGTGCCACACAGCCCCATGTGCGCAAGGAAGCAACATCACGCTCTACCCCATAGAACATTTCAGTAGGGGTCAGAGGCCTGCCTGTGGTGGGGCCCACGTTGTAAAGCAGGGTGGCAGACTCCAGTGCCTCCTTCCACAAGGAAGGCTCTGCTGCAGCGTTCACCAACAGGGTCCTTGTGCGCTCCTTCAGAGTCCGATTCATGCGCTCAGCAAGTCCATTTTGCTGAGGCGTGGATGGAGCTGAGGTCTCCATTTTAGTGCCCTGCTGAGCACAAAATTCTTTGAACTGCTGATTCAGAAATTCTGTCCCTCTATCAGATCTCACACACTTCACCACTTTCTCATGAAATGTCTGCCAGTACTTCAAGAGCTGAATGAGGGCCTTGGGAATGACATCTTTCGACTTCACTGCCAAGGAGGCTATCAGATGGGATTTTTCATCAAACAACAGTAACCCAAAACCGCTCTCCCGTGATGGCAGCTGGTGAAATGGGCCCCACAATGTCCACATGCACTCGATCTAACACACTCTCTGCAGGTCTAGATGAGGCTGGAAAGGGGGGGCGAGAATGCTTCCCTTGTATGCATGACTCACACTGGGGAGGACACTCTGAGCATGGAGCAAGGGACACATGGATCCCAGGTACCAGATCTTCGTTGTCCAACCTTGTCATATTCTTAACACCAGGATGACCCAACCTTGCATGCCACAGTAGTCTATCTATACACACGTGTCCTTTCTTAGCATGATACGAGGCAGCATGAGGACTGGACTGTGGCTGCGCAGCATGCTGGCTCTTGACTGGACACACCCATTCAAAAAAAAAAACAGCCCTCGCTCTCTGGCTATCTGACCAGACCAGCCTGTTGGGCCTTTCATGGTCGTGTACCCACCTGCACTGTCAGTTAGGAACGACGCTTCATCCTGAATGGCTCCTGTGACAGAAATCAGATTAGTGTGTGCAGTGGGCACACACTGCACATTATGCAGCCAAAACACCTCTTGTCTGGCATTGACAAGACACACACACCCAGTTGCAACTATCCCTCCTTTGGCGTCAGAAGTGGCCAAGTGAAGAGGGAGGGGTTGGGCTGGGTTGTGTAGTAACGACAGATCATTTACAAGGTGCACGGATGCACCACTATCTATCAGCCACGAGGTACTGCAAGCCCCATGAGACGTAGGGGTAAGCACATTCAACGAAACGAACATAGGCTCATCAGCACCTGGAGGAGGTGGTGGTGGGAGATGCCAGCCTGGGAAGAATGGGAAGATAGTGGACACAGATCCAGCAGCATGTGAGGTTGACACGGGAGGGCCTCCTCTGGATTGGCCTGCATCCCACCAGCTGGCTTGTTGCTGAGGAGCTCCAGGGCCCCACCACGCAGCTGGGCCCGCACTTGCAGCTTGCATTGTGCCATGTAGAGCTTGCAGCCTCTTCAGATCCAGGCACTCCCTCCAGAAATGTCCCGTCCTGTTGCAGAAGCGACACGCCAGTTCCTCCTTTGGCCTCCTGCCACGTCCAGACCCTCGCCCCCTGCCTCCAGCGTTGTGTGCAGAAGGGCCATAGGGGGCCTGACCATCAGCAGGTGCTCCAGCTCCCACTCCTGGTGCTGCTCTAGCGCCCGGTGCAGCTCCAGCGCCTTGAGGAGGCCCGAGGATTCAATCCTGAGCTGGCACGGCTGCTGCTGCTGCTACCACAACTGCTGCAGCTGATGCTGTGACTTGCACTGACAGTTGCAGGGGTCTGACTTGGCGGAGGTAATTGCCCAAGCGTCGTTCTGCAAGACTGCAGGTAGCCCCTTATACATATACCTGCAGATCTGGCGGTCGCCCAGCTGATGGTTATTGGCCTCCAGGGAGGCGGCAATACTGATGACTCGGTGGCACCATTCTTGCACTGTCTCCCCCTTCACCATGCCTTGTTTGAGCCCCTTGATCCACTTCTAGTTTATTTCCCTGTCCTTCCCTCCAGTGCAGCGGTCTGCCATCCACTGAATGAAGTCAAAAGCGCTCCCCCGATGTTTGACTTCGTCCTGCCACATGGGTGGGACAGACTGCAAAATGAAATGTTTTACTGCTGCGTTCTCTGCAGTCTTAGACATGGCTGTCTCGAACGCTCCCATAGCTCCTTTTTGCATTGCGCAGGACTCTAGCTCTTCACGCTAGGCCCTGAAATTAGTGCGATCAGCCTTCAGCTGCGTAGACATCTTGGGATTGGAGGAGTTCATTGTGTATGCATACGAGCTGGCTGCAGTGCCTCCAGTGGTTTGTCCTGACTGTCCAGCTCCTGAGGTGGCTGTGCTGCCTCCTGCTGGTGTTGCCATAGTCTCCGTACTGCTGGGATCACTTCAAGAAACCTTGCTTTGAGAACGAGTTTGAGGTCTGGTCATACACTTCACTTCCTTTCACAGCGTTCAGCCTGACACAGTTGATTTAAGCATAACCTTCCGGCGTACACCATAGCACTTCCAAGTATTCCACCCTTTCGAGGTCTAGCATGTGACCTTGTGTAGCTTAATATGCAAAATATTCTTCAGCAATTCAATCGCCTGACCACCCGGACCTACGGACGGTCTCACGATAACGACGACGGGTGATAAACTCAGGTCACTTCACGATAAAAACTTCCCAAGAGATTGAAGACTCTGTAGGTAGGCCTTCTGAGTGAATATCCAGTTGTTCCTTTTTTCTTCTTCTTGCCGTCAGGCGAGTCCGTGGAAAACCCAGTACAGATGCATCCGATGATGACATTAAGTCCTGTCTGCCCTTGGCTCAGCTAGAAGGGCGTGGGCCCATAACCTGTAAAAAGTTATGGGCATTGGCGTATCGTGTACGAGGCAGACAGGTCGTCAGTATACGAAGTTACTCCAGCTGCAGTCCGTATGACTGTCTGCTGAGTATCATGCACAACTGTTGGACAAGACTAGCATCTGAAATGCCCAGTATCTTTCACAACCAGTTGGCATTCACAACGGTGGGGCAGCCTTAAGAGTTCACTCGACAAACGTGTAATCTAGATCAGATTGTACCTTATGTTCGACAGCGTCCACAATCTACCGTGTCTTAAGGTACCTTATGTTCTCAATGGACCCATATCCTAATAGAGCACACATGAAGATCACTTAAAGCACAAGGCATTCACTATAAATGTTCAGAACTCAACAGAGACACATGCACCAACCCTTATATGGACCCAGAAATGAAAAAACACTTCAAATAAATTGACACGTAAAATGACTAATTCTAAGATATGCGGTCCATCTCAAAGGCAATTTCTGCCACGCACCTCTGTAATGTCTGAAGGCAGTTCAGATGTCCCCTTATCGCCTTGGACTCAGCCAGCTCTATCCGCACAGACGAACTCCCAAACCAGCCCAGAAGGGCCCCCAGGCATGCCGCATGGCCGCCCCATGCAGCAAGCCGTGCTACATGCCTGATTCCCTTAGTTTGAAATTCATCAAGGTTTCCCATCCTGGAAAAGAGAGCCCCATTCGGGCGCAGCGCGGCAGAGTGGGCAGCCTCCAGCAGGGGAACGTCGCCAGACCTTGCCGCAATCTGCAAGGCGACCAGGTCGCACGGGCATCCCCATTTTGCGGCAAGGTCAAGGAAAGCTGCATTTCCCTCCAGGGCGGCAAGAGGGCAGATCCACTCGGAGCGGCACCCCGCTTCAAGCAGTGCCTCTAAACACTCCGGCGTGGCCTTCCGCATGGCGTGACGGTAAGAAACTGTTGGGGTTGATTACAACGCAATGCGTTGCAGGAACAGTCATGCGCCTCCAATATGTAAGGCAATAATGACAAGAAGTACTGTAGACTCGGAATGTCTCGGCCGTGATTCAAAAAGCGAGGGTCAGGCAACGCATCCTTCGGTCGCGCAACTGCCGCTGAAACTTCAAAATCTTTGTCGTGGCGGGAATCCCCCGAGGGAAGCTTTCGTAGGTACGCGATTCTGTTTCCTTGGCTAGATGTGGGTCATTCATTGTACTGCCGTTCCCTTCAGCCCTAGTGGCTGGTCTTTGCATGTAATCTTCCTTTCCATTCCTATCCTTTCCTTTTCCTTTCCTTTCCTTCCTTCCTTCCATATTGCGAGGCTGACCACGTGCGGTTTGATAGAGCCTTACAGGGTACGGGTTTGATAGAGCCTTACATGTGTTTCAAGCATGAACGCCCAGGCAGCAGATAAAGAAGGACGGATGGACGCACGCACGCACACGTATACACACACACACACACACACACACACACACGCACACACACACACACACACACACACACACATACATACACACACACCACACACACACACGCACACGCTTGCACACACACACACGTGTGTGCACACACACACACACACACACACACACACACACACACACGCGCGCGCGCACGCGCATGCACATCAGTAAACTAGTAGTATACTACGTAGTAGCAGCAGCAGCAGTAGCAGCGGCAGCAGTAATTACTGCAACGACAACGACAACAACAGCAACAGCAACAACAACGACAACGACAACAGCAACAGCAAGAGCAACAGCAACAGCGACAACAACAACAACAACAACAACAACAACAACAACAACAACAAAGCAATAGCGACCTCAACTTGCGAGCACTAAGACGCCAGCCCAACGCAGCACCAGAACATGTGCATGCTTCAATGATATGCACTCCGCAGAGCACTCGGGCAAATGGCTGAGAAAAGCCAATCCTACATAGCATAGGTTTCAGACTCCACTTGTCCGTCATTCCTGGGTCTCCTATACGAGTTCCTGATAACGTCAACACGCATATAACGCTCGTGTGGGTCAACTACTAACGTTGTGCATCAGCATTCTACATCCCACGGCATCCGGCGCTCCTAGGATAAGGATAAGGATGAATGATCAGGCCTGATCATTTATGTTGAAAAGCGTGGCACTGAAAAAGATCAAAACGAAACTCTCATTCAGAGTACGAGTCCTTCCAAGCTTTTAACCCCACATCACAAATGCGAAGTTACAAAACGGAAAACATGTTCACAGACGATAAGCTTGAACGACCATGACCGGCTTGACCGCCCGACCGATCGATTGGCGGAGATGACCGTCTTGCGTCAAGACTCTTGACCGACAACCTTTGAAAATAACCATCTGTAAGATGAGTTATGTTCATGGAGGCAACAATAGCCGATTATTCTGTGCAGGAAACGACACGTCACACACGCACAATATAAAGATATCACGTATACACTTGCAAAATGTCTCATAAGACCAAATAAATAGGTACCGTATAATTTGTAACAGGCAGTGTGTGCTACAATGTACCTTGGCAATCCTGCAGGTAGCTATCGTCAGCATAGACGGCAGAGGGGCCAACCCAATGGCCTCCAACAGAAGCGACATAATTCACACACGAATAAAACGTGCTGCACCGCATCAACTCCACCAAAACTCACTCGCAGCTGTTGTGGCACATATGTAATCGTCGCAGCACACCTACCTCCATTAGCCAGCGTGTTTGTGGACACATTTAAAGAACCATGAGCTGAACAGCTGCTGCCGCTTCTTCGTCTTACAAGAGTGGGATAAAACGACCAGCCCAGCATTCAACGACCCAAACTCAAAGGCCCTGCGAGCAGCCAGCTGGTGACCCACAGTGGCCGCAATAATGAAAATGCCAAAACGCGTGACAAAATATCCCTCCACATCTTCCTGTACAATGACGGCTAGGTTCAAAGGCCCCTATAGCCTCTGCAACCAGGCCAGCGCACCAGCAGGCAATCCCCCAAATGCTTCACAGGACCAGGCTTGGGATGCCGAGGGCGCTTGTTGACGCGCTAGCCGGGCCGCAAAGCGGGTCTGCTTGTCTTGGGCAGCGCGCGCGGTGGCCCCACTCGGCTGGCAAGATTGCTTCAGCCTTCCTAAATCCTGCTAGGAATCTTCTGTACAAGAGTGGAATAGAAAGACCAGCCCAACGTTCAACGAGCCCAATTAACAATTTTTCAAGCTACAAGGCACACCAAGCGAGCAGCCAGCTGTCGACCCACAGCGGTCGCAGTAATGAAAGTTCCAAACTCAAATATAATACCCCTCTTATATCACCTTCTTGTGCAATGACGGCCAGGTTCAGAAGCCGGTTCATCTCTGCCGTATTCGTCTTCCCCAAGACCTATATGGGTGAGGTTCCCAACAAATATCTCCAGCCCCTTGAAGCAAACGACCCGGTTGAAGCGCCTCAACTGGGCGCCAGATAGACCACTCCCACACCGCGCACGGGCCCTATGGAAAGCATTCCAGAGAAAAACCTCTCCCCCCCCCCCTCCCTCTCTCTCACACACCCACGCAAGGGGGGGGGACCCAGGCACCCACCGAAACCTTCAAAACGCGAGCCACTGTAAAAATTGTGTTATCACCCCCAAGGTACATGGGGGCTGGCCACAGATTGGCGGCCACCACAACGGATGTGAGTGTCCATCCAAAAACGATGCACTGATGGGAAATGTGACAACGACGAGCCCCCTCTGCACTCGGCCACGAAGGTCGGTGAGCCAATATTTGTCGCCATGAACACGGCTGCAACAAGGACTCGCACTTCTGCTTGAAGCTAAGAAGCTTTCGGTTGCCAGGGAGCCTCAGAATAGATGAGGTGCGCCTCGAAGGCAATGCGCTCCCGCAGGTCTGAGGGCAGCCGAGCCAGTGCGCCCCACAGGGCCAGCAACCGGGGATGATCTCTCCCTTGCGCCAGCCTCCCCGCCTTGAAAAAGACTCCCGCCAGTGCAGCAGCCCTCTCCCGCCTCACCGCAACCAACTCGCCGAGTGGAGCGCGCAAGCCCTGCTTCAGCTTCCGCCCCAGGTACAGCACCATCTGCCAATTCACGAGGTCACTCTCAACTCTATCAGCTACCGGAACAAGGACCTCCAATTTAACGGCAGTGGACTCCAGCAACGGGGTGGCCCATGCGGGACCCATGTGATCGCAAACATACCGCAGCACCGCCAGGGTTGTGCCCGCTGGACTGAACTGGCCGTTAAAAAGCCTTCCAGGAAAGGCTCTTTCCGGAGGCCGCCTGCACTCGACTGGAAAGCCGGCTGCGCGGGCATGCTCGTGGAGACACCTCAAGCACTCCAGCCAGTCGGGGCATATCTCCGTATGGACACCATAGGGCGTGCTGCTGGGAGTAAGCAGCGCCTCAAAGGTCGTGGCATCCCAAGGAGC
>KV908500.1:134238-163204 GCA_002005505.1 Botryococcus braunii
CTCCTCGTATTGCTGTAGTCATAGCTTCCGCCTGTGACATGTGGGGATTCTACTCGTTACCCGTTACAAGTGCTCCACCGGCTCTTGGCGGGATATTCCTGGCTGGCTCCTATGTACCTCCTATCGGGGGGGTACTCGCCCGAGCCTATGGAGGGAAGTAGGGCGCCATGCTATGGCATTGGGCATTGATTACTGACTCAGAGAGTAATCTTACTTGTAACGAGCTCCGTGTCTCAACTATTATTCCCTTTCTCTTCCCTTGCATTGCTGAGTACCACATTTGGTATCGGCGAGTGGTTTCTCTCCTCCCGATCGGGTGGGGCGTCTCTTTCTCCCAATCGGGTAGAGGCCAGAAGAGCCGAGCTCCTGTGGATCGCAGAGTCGACACAGAGCCTACCTAATCCGAGGTGCCCAACTCCTAAGCGGGGGGTTTCCTCTTAAGGGGGGGGAGATGTAACGCGCGGAATGCGTCCCCGGCTCGATCGGTTAATATCCGAGAGAATTCCCCTCTCCGTACTCCGAACACGTGGTTGCTCTTTTGGGTAGAGATCACAATCCCACGCCGGGCGACAGTCCCGGGTTCGAATTCCGCTGAGCGCCACATTTTATACCGTAAAGCGACATGATATGGGATGACCTAGACATCTATTTTCGCTCTTATGCATCCGGATATGGGATACCCATGAGCCTTATTCTGCAGACACCAAAGGTGGTTCGCACGTCCGCCTCATGTGCCACGACGTAAGAGTGCGCTCAGACTCCACCTTCCTAATATTACATTGCGGACCTTTATGCGATTTAGATTGGGGTGTCATGACCTTCCTATTGATTAGGCAGCTAACAAGGCGTCCCTCGAGACCAGAGGATCTGCACGAGGTGCTCATTAGAGCACCTTACAATTGTGAATTTGTCCGTTCTGAGTCCTGAAAGACCTTAGTTAGGAATCAGCACCTGTTCAAAAGGCCTTGTCTAAAAGGCAAGATGAAGGAGAAGACCCTGCCGGATGGGAGCATGCTTCACTTACTCACAAAGCTCTGATAATGATGGGTTGTTATGTGTGTCTGCCCTCACCCCGCAGCAGATCAAGGCCCCTGAGCCCTTGCGTTGCCGTGTTCAATATATTATATAGTATATACCAACTTCTATTCCCTGTCTTTCATGGAGGACCTTAGTTTCCCTAGTATTTGGCGATCCTGGACGCCCGGGACAGCCACGCCGGCGTCGTTCATTACCATACTGCATAAAAGAATATGATGATTGAACCTTTCTGCAGCTTGTCATAGGCTGCCGGAGACTCTCCCCTCTCCGGCCGAAGAAATGCAGCAATAATCCCCATTATCTCAAGGCAAGGGAGTTAGTAACCCAGTTACATCGATGGATATCCATCTTGCGAACAATCCTGACTCTCGCAAGCTTACCGTGGGAAGCATCGCGAGATCGAGCTTGAGTAATCAACAAACTGTGTTCACCTTGGTTTGTCATCGAAGGTCCAACAGAGCTTATATCGTATCTGAGATATGGATGCAATGTAAGCCAAACAGCAACCACATGTGTACATCATACGCGTGGACCCGGAACATACGGGTACGCGGAAGCCACTACCGTCCCCGGCGAAAGGCCCGGCCGTCCAAACGATTCCGGACGAGGTCAGATCGTTAATCAGACGGCCAATTTCTTAGGTTTCCGAATCCTTGGGTAAATTTATGGTGTGTGGTTAGGATAATCTTCACTCTTTATAATAAACGTACGGGATGTTCAGCTGGACGACACAGTGGTCCACGGGTCATACAAGGAGCTGGTCTTGCAGACGTGATGTACTCTTAAAATATCTCTGCACGTGCACACGACTACCGGTATACCGAGGGACCTTGCAGACTTTACACTTCGCCAGCACCTTACTTTCACATTTTATATTTCAAGTGTAACAAGTGTAATCCTGTTGCTACATCAATACCGGTGCTCCACTCCACAAATTTCCCATATATGTAATCCAACCGCACGAATATATCTACATATGTGTAAATATCTTTATTTATATGCATCCAACACGAAGGACAATTTGTTGTTGAACGAACTGCAGTTCTCGCATTGTCGACACGGTCAAATTGAAATATGAACAAACTGCAAAACATTGCAACTGCTGGCTATGCATTTCCGGTGCTCTCTGGGATTAAGTGAGCTTTGGAAGCCAACTGTCAAAGTTTAAAAAGTTATTCGGTATTCGCAGAGTTTTGAAAGGATTGAATCCACTTTGACGGCAATTCTGGAATCTTGCAAGTACAGATTCGTGCCGAGATATACGCAACTACGAAAAAGTACTTTTCCAACATAGGTAGCCAATTAGATTTTGGTTGCTTGCGTGTAGGCTTCAGATCAGTGCACGGTACAATGGCCTCAAGAAAATCTGTTGTAGAAACGTCGACAGCAAATTGGCGGACAAAACTTTGCAATTGCCGTGTCTGCCTGTCGAATCGAACCTTTATACAATGTGTAACCGATGGGCTCCAAGCGTACTTGGACGTCCTCCGCGACAAGCTTGGCAGATCCAACTTAGAGTGGCACGATATCACGAAAATGCCGAAATATCAACCGCAGTCAAAAGAACTTTCTAAGTGTACGGTATGCATGGCTACTCATTTGACCAGCATTCTTTTTGCAACAAATGTACTGTGTTGAACCAGCGACATACATCACCTATTACACAATAGTTTAACAACTGAAGTTCTCAGCAATTGTTACACATATATATATGGTGTAATATTAGTTGGCAGTGTTGGCTCAAATTCAGGTTTTTAACCGTTCATGCTTGAAAGGAATCAAGGCCTTTCCTTCTGGCCAACATCATGATGGCTAAAGCTTGATCGATAAAACTAAAGCTCAACCGTCAATTCAATATATAATTTGCATCACACTGTGTTTGCATACTAAGATAGATTCTACTCGACTGCTATTTTGCCATTTGAGTGCAGTGGAACATCCGTGCTAGGTCTAAGGGTGCCAGCTCGAATTTATAAGATATTTGATTCAATCCGAGAGAAAGCTCCGTAACGTCCACTGGGTTAAAGGTAAAAGCTTTCTCTCGGCTTAAGCAAATGATACAATTTTACGCTGGCCTACGTTTGACTTGCAGGATTGCCAGTTGAAGATAAGCATGGTTGGAGTTTTAACATTCACCAAGTTTACGATGGACAACCCAGCTTTGCGTTGTCCAGCGTGCGCTAAAAAAATGAAGGATTCAAACGACATGCTTTTGACAGAGTCAGTACAGGTGGTCTTCGAAAAAAAGAATGAAAGACTGGACAGGATGAGTCAGTTTTATTCAAAATATAGATCTTCAATTACATCATCAGCATCCGGTCTGTCAAACGAAAAACAGGACGAAAAGGTCGTTTTGCTACCAACAAAACATGTTCTGAAAGCAGACTTCATCTGCATATCAAAAACTGACCTCACCGAGCTACTCCGAGAGGCCCCTTTAAAAATCCTGGAAGAATCTCTGAAAGTTCTTCAAGATGAACTTTCAAATCAGAAACAAATAGCGGAGGAAGAAATTAATACCTATGGAACATATACAGAAATGTTAAGTACGCTGGTTAAGTCAGAAAATAGTAAAAAGATTACAAGTACAGATGAAGAATTTAATATGCTCAGAAAAGCAAACCCGGGTGAAGAGACGGACCTCAAAGATTCGCCGAGGTATAAGCCTGAGATTGAAGTAATACGAAACAAGTATATAGACGCATGGCTAAACAATCCAACAAAAATCTACAGTGCTGTGGCATTTGAATTGGAGTGTGAGTGGCTGAAGGAAAGCCCGGGCCGGCTCCGTGAAATGTTAAAGTCCATACTCACGCAATACAATTGTTGGGTTTTGAAGAATGATGGTCTTGGAGATCAGCCCATGTTCAATGTTCTTCTGGGCCAACCAGGCTCAGGACTTACAATGCATACCGACGTAGTCGACGCAGCGAATGTAGCCTTTTGTTTCAACGATGAAGGACGTAGGTTTATCCCTGACATGAATTTGCCATCTGCAGTAACGCCAATAGCGGAATGGTGGTTGATCAGTCCTACAAAGGCACATGATGCCGTTTCATGGATGAAAACAATGGTACAATGTGGATTTAAAAATTGGAATCAAACAGCGGGTAAACGCCAGAAAATAACCGATGCCGTTGACGTACATGACGGCGATGCAGCTTCAAGCGATATCCTGATTTCCAAGCTCCGTGATCCTTACTGTTGGAAGAAGTTGTGCAATCACTTAGGTCAGGATGGTGAAAACGGAAATTACGCTGCGCACCTTACTCAACTTCCAGGTGAAGTTGTGCATGTTCCCCCAGGATGGTTGCACTGGGTATTTAACCACCGTCGTTGCATAAAGTTTGCATGGGCGTTTTCGGTGCCAATGCACTTTCCTAGCTACGTGAGACACGCTCACAAGTCAAGAATCGACTGGATGGCACCATTTATTTCCCCACCGCCAGACGATTATTGCATAGACGATATTCTCGACTATGTTTTAATGTTTTATGAAAATGCGGGGGGTCAGCATGCGCAGCTTTAGCCTTCTCATACAAAAGAACAGGTAAAGATTCTAAACGTTATGTGGTCCACCAATATGCTATAAATCCATGGATTGCAGCATTGGCATCAAATTACGGTCTTTCAAACAGATGAAAGTCTATCAAAGTATATTGCCCCACCGAACCCTTTTACTGCTCTGCTCTCAGGAAAATCTCGATATATCTATATAGTGTCGATATAGTGTCGAGGTTAGGCGCTAAGTTTGGTGAGCTTGTAAGATGTCCATGCACGTGAATCTCGAACCGACTACTTCGAAGCTTGGGTTTGCAAATCAAGCAATTGTGAGAACGCCCTTCCAAGTGCCTTTCTGCCGTCTTGCACGTGATGTAGACAAGTTGTTTGCAACTCTCTTTACAATTTGAACAAAAGAATAACTGCTGTTGGCTGCTTCTAAAAATGGTGGATGCAAATGGGGTGTCTTCACTCCTCTTCGTACTCTAAACTCCAGAGCACAGCACTTCTTCGTCCTTCTTTGCAGCAGCACGCACGTGAGAAGGTCCTCGTGGCTTGTGCAGATTTAGAAAATTTCTGGAAAGGCTGGAAAGGCCATGGATCAATCTGAGGTTTGTGACAAGATGAAGGAGATGGTGACGCTGCAGTCTACAAACATGCGGCATTTGAAATCTGCTATATGAAATCTGCTAAATCACTAAAACCATCCGTGGTGACGGTTGAGCGCCAAGCAGGCGTGCATGCGTGTGTTTGTGCCTGTGTGTACATGTGGGGTGCACGTGCTGTGTGGTGATGTGGGGTGCTGTATGGTGATGGCACCTACCTTTCTGCGTGTGTATGCAGCGGCCTCATTTCAAGCAAAGGAAAATCTGATAACGATCTTATGATAATTAGAAACCTTTCTCCAACGCAGAAGCACGTGTGGTCAAGGTTGGAGGCTGGTCCCATCATCAAGGGCGAGAACTACATAACAACCTTACCCTTTCAATAGCATGTGCAACCCTTTCACGTACGTTGCCTCCAGAGGATCTGCACGAGGTGCTCCTTACATATAAGGAGCTATATAGCTCGTTGGTGATGAACATCATCTGTTGTTCACTTGTCCGGCTGAACAACATGTACGGCAGCAATTTATCCATCTCTTTCAACAACGGAGTCGGTTTGTACCAACGTTTAAGTGGCATGAAGACCTCCAAGGGGTTGCCAAATTCGCTACTAGAGCACTGGAGAGCTACATAACTCTCCGAGGTACTGTGCGACCTTAGTTGGCTAGATATGGGTCATTCATTGTACTGCTTCCTCTTAACCCCTAGTGGCTGGTCTTTGGATGTAATCTTCCTTTCCTTTCCTTTCCCTGGCCTGTATCCAAGAAGCCCTCGCCGACTAACGACTCCCTAGGAGCCCTATCTAGTACCCACCCCCCCTTTAAATATTTGCACGAAGACGGCCCAAGTTGGACACGGGAAATTTGCGACACCTGCTGCTTGTAATAATTCTTTTTTATTTTTCTGCCATGTTATAATTGAGTGCTACTACGAGGGTAAGTCCAAACAAATAGCAATACACACCCACGCACACACGCACGTCCTACTCACACACACACACACACACACACACACACAAACACACATGTACACACATACTCACTTAGTCACACTCATACACTCACGTACTCACTTACTCACACTCATACACTCACGTACGAACATATTAACACACACAAACACACACACACACACACACACACACACACACACACACACACACACACACACGCACGCACACACGCACACGCACAGGCACAGGCACAGGCACAGGCACAGGCACACGCACACGCACACCCACACGCAGACGCACACGCACACGCGCACGCACACGAGCATGCACACGAGCACGCATGCACGCACGCGCACACGCATGCACACGCACATGCACACGCACACGCACACGCACATGCACACACGCACACGCACATGCACACACACACACACACACACACACACACACACACACACACACACGCACACACACACACACACACACACACACACACACACACAGAGACACGAACGTGCGCACGCTCGCACGCACGCTCGCACGCACGCCCACACGCACGCATACACACACACACCCCCACTAAACCAAACATACACCCACACACAAACACATACACACACAACACACTAACACACGCACACACACACACACACACACACACACACACACACACGCGCGCGCGCGCGCACGCACGCACACACACATACACAGGACCACACGCACTCAGACAGACACACACACACACACACACACACACACACACACACACACACACACACACACACACACACACACACACACGCACACACGCACGCAAGCACGCACATACCCCCCTGTAAATTGCATTAACGGTGTTCTACCGAGACCCACTTCTCTGTTTTTAGTTTTACATCAAGTACAGTTATGTCAACTTGTGTGTTTGAGGATCCAACCTAATGATAGCGCTTTTCAATGTCCGCCTACTGGAAATCGGGAAGCTAACAGCATTTGAAAAGTCTGAATGTTATGGGTGAGGCCCGTTAACGTTTGGCCTGATGACCCGTTTGCTCAGCCTGAAAGGGGAAAATCAGCATGATGGCCGTCGCATCCACAGAGGCCTTACAATTGTTAATTTGTAAACACAAAGCTTCTGATCATGATGGGTTGTTAGGTGTGTCTGCCCTCACCCCGCAGCAGACCAAGGCCCCTGAGCCAATGCCTTGCCGTGTTCAATACCAGATTCTATTCCCTGTCCTGCTTGAATAGGCCCTTAGTTCCCCAAGTATTTGTTGATCCTGGACGCCTGGGGCAGCCACGCCGCCGTCGTTCATTACCATACTGCATAATATATTGCAATTTCATATTGATAATATTATATTAGAATATGATGATTGAACCTTTCTGCAGCTAGTCATAGGCTGCCGGAGACTCTCCCCTCTCCGGCCGAAGAAATGCAGCAATAATCCCCATCATCCCAAGGCAAGGGAGTTAGTAACCCAGTTACATCCATCTTGCGAACTATCCTGACTCTCGCAACCTTACCGTGGGAAGCATCACGAGATCGAGCTTGAGTACTCAACAAACTGTGTTCAACTTGTGAACACAGTTTGTCATCGAAGGTCCAACAGATCTTATATCGTATCTGAGATATGGATGCATTGTAAGCCAAACAGCACCCACATGTGTACATCATACGCGTGGACCCGGAACATACGGGTACGCGGAAGCCACTACCGTCCCCGGCGAAAGGCCCGGCCGTCCAAACGATTCCGGACGAGGTCAGATCGTCAATAAGACGGTCAATTTCTTAGGTTTCCGAATCCTGGGTAAATTTATGGTGTGTGGTTAGAGAAATCTTCACTCTTTATAATAAACTAGTTGGAAACCCGTTCTTCGAACGGCATGCAAATTGTAATTTGGCTATCTTAATAATTATTTTGATGGAACCCTTCTTCCGTATTCCATGCATGTTAACATGCATGCATGACAACGTGGCATATGCATTTAAATGTCGTGGCATCCCATGTAATTTCGCCGCGACATCTAGGAGCGCCATATGCAGGAGCTGTGCATCGGGCACACCGCTTCGACTGACGGCAAGCAACCAGCATGCCCTGGCCGCATGGCGCGAGAGCAAACCTTCGTTCTTTACGACGTACACGGCTGGGTGGTAGCTGGCTTTGGGGGGCCTTTGCAACTCATACCCCGCGTTGTACAACAGCTGCATACACTCCACGCTGCCACTCTCAATTGAAAAACACATTGCTCTGTCCCAGGGCCGGACCCGCACCCGCTCAAGGCAGTACCGCAGGACCTCGGGCCTGTCTGCAGACACAGCCAACTCTTCGCCATTGGCTCTCCACTGGCAGCCGCGGTGCTCCAGAAACTCCAAGCAGGCCACCTGGGCCTCCGGCTTGGCTTCAATCTTGCGCGCTGCGCTCGTCAGCAAAGGCAGGTACACCAGACCAGGGTCGAGATCGTGGAGATACTTGAGGCATTCCACTTGGGCAACACAAGCTGCGCATTTGGCTGCCTCTTTCATATCCAAGCAGCCCGTCCTGCTTCCCCCCTGGCCTTGGTGAGTTTATTGAACATCAGATTTCCAAGCCAGGTCCCTCATTCACTAAATGCCTAAACAACATTGAATTTTTGAAACAACGCCCTCCCCCCCCCTTTTAAATGCTGATTATCTCCTAACATTACAAATAATGACTTATGTTTCCTGTCACACCTCAGTCTCCCCCTTTCTCCACATAGAGACTGTAAAAGGTTATGGGCATTGGCGTATCATGTACGAGGCAGACAGGTCGTCAGTATACGAAGTTACTCCAGCTGCAGTCCGTATGACTGTCTGCTGAGTATCATGCACAATTGTTGGACAAGACTAGCATCTGAAATGCCCAGTATCTTTCACAATCAGTTGGCATTCACAACGGTGGGGCAGCCTTAAGGTTCACTCGACAAACGTGTATTCTAGATCAGATTGTACCTTATGTTCGACAACGTCCACAATCTACCGTGTCATAAGGTACCTTATGTTCTCAATGGACCCATATCCTAATAGAGCACACATGAAGATCACTTAAAGCACAAGGCATTCACTAGAAGTGTTCAGAACTCAACACTTCCCCTTGCCTGCATGCTTTATGTGTATCTTCTCAAACCTAATGAATCACGATGACCAACAAACACGGGCTTGGCAAGTGTCTTGGTCATAATGTCAGCCACATTGCGAGCAGATTCCACATAGAGGATATCTACCTGCCTAAGTGCCATAGCTTCCCTAGCACAGTGGAAGCTTACTGCAATATGCTTTGTGAATTTGGAATAAAGGGGGTTCCGTAAATTGGAAATGCATCCTTGGTTGTCACAGAAAGTTTTGACCCTCCAAGGTGCAGCCCCTATCTCTTCCAAGAAGCCTCTAAGCCAGTTGGCTTCCTTCACAATATGGCCGGCTGCCATAAACTCGGCCTGCACAGTTGAGGTAGCAACTGAACTCTGCTTCTTGCTTCCCCAAACCACGGCACTACCATAGACAGATAGAACATAGCCAGTGGTGGAGTACCTTTGGTCCAGGTCCCCAGCATAGTCGGCATCAACATAGCCTTCTAGCTCAGGCCCCTTTCCACCCAGAGAAAGAGCTAATTCTCTGGTATCTCTCAAATACTTCAGCACTCGGATGGCCTCATTCCAGTGTGAGGTAGTGGGTGTCATTCTATACCTTGACAACACTTCAACAGCTTGTGAAATGTCAGGCCGTGTTGTATTGGCAATATATAACAATGACCCAATCAACTCACAATATCGATGACCAGGTGGCAGAGGGGTACCTGCCCCACGTGACATACCATCTGAGGACTCGGGTCTACTACTAGCCACGAAGTCCTTGGGCATGGGCGTATCAACCACACGCCCATCATTACCTACGCCAAACTTCTCCACAATAGCATCAATCTTGGGAGTGCAGCTCATAGAAATAGTACCCTCATCTCTATTTCTAAGAACCTGGCATCCCAGAAAATCATGCACCTCTCCTACATCATGATTGGTAAAGTCCTTCTTCAGAAGTTCCTTTCCCCACTCAATCTCTGAGATCACTCGAGCAACAATGAGGAGGTCGTCTTCATAGACCAGAATGAATGACAGTTTGCCATCAGGGGCCCTCGTGATGTACACCCCTGCATCACCCTTGCAGACACTTTACCCCATGACACTCAGCTTGTCATTCAAGGTCTTATGCCATGCCCTAGGGGCTTGTTTAAGACCATATAGTGCCTTCCTAAGTTTACACACTACTCTTGTATTGCCATTCTCAAAACCTGGAGGCTGAGTCACAAATACTTCCTCCTCCAATTCCCCATTAAGAAAGGCAGTCTTGATATCCACTTGGTGGATCTCAAGATTCTGTGTGGCAGCTACTGCCAGTACAGCCCTCCTTGCCCCATAGCTGCTGGTGGGTGCAAATACCTCCCCAACATCTATCCCAGGGATCTGTCTACACCCATGGGCAACCAATCTCGCTTTAAAGCGAGTAACATTCCCATGTGCATCAGTTTTAGTGGATAAGATCCAATGGACAGGAATAACTTTCTGTCCATGTGGCCTGTCCACATATTCTAGAACCTCATGGGTATCAAGGGAATCCATCTCTTCCCACATTGCTTGTTGCCAAAAATCCCACTGAGGGGAGCATTGGGCTTCCCTCAGGTTAGATGGCACGTGGACCTTTGTCAGCTTGACATAAGGTACATTCTGTACCTTATGCTGACACTCTGCAGTACTGGCGGCACTCCTGGGATTGTTGTGTTTTATATCCCTCTGATCCTGGTTCCCAGAATAAGGTACATTTTGTACCTTATGTTGAGATCCGGCAGTACAGCCGGAACTGCCAAATCCCTCCCCAACTCTCTCTCTCTCTCTCTCTTGGACTGCCAGACTCATGCGCTCCACCGTTACAATCTCTCACCTTTCTCAATGCAGGTGGAAGCAGCAGCTCTCTCTCTCTCTCCTGGACTTACACCTAAGTACACTACTCTGACTTTCCTGAGCTGCGCCTATTGTGTCAAACTGCATCCCATAAGCATGATTGGCTCCCAGCTCAAATTGGCTACATGCTTCCCCTGCTGCTTGCACTTCTAGCTTACTACTCTCCTCGCTAACATCTTCTCCAAGCATAGCTTCCCCTGTCTCAACCTGCCTCTGCAAATCAGGGAGACCTACCAAGGGTGGCTCACTCACAAGTACCTGGCCTGAGCCAGGGTCATGCATGGGGACCTCTACTGAGTCCCTCTCAGCCTGGGGCTGTTCATAGCGCTGATCCCTTGTGAGGGTGGTTCCTGGGGGAAGTCTATGTTGAGACTTCCCCTGGAACCTGACCCCCTCCTGCATCTTCTGCAGTTTGTCCAGTTGCGATTGCGCTTCAGCACCCCCCCGAGCTAAATTTTGAAGATGTCCCAGCACTGACCAGGACTGCTGTGAGGTCCCTGAGGTGGCAGGGGAACCATGCTGGCTGCTGGGGGCTCCTGCCACAGGTCCGACTGAACTCCTCAGCCTGTTGTGGTCCTCTGGAGAGCTGGCAGTGGTACCACGAGATCCACTAGGCTTGCACTCCACCACTGGGTCATCCTCTGCTTTGCAAAAATTCACGGGAATGGCTGTTGGTGAGCTAGGGACATTGGAATTGCCTCCCCTGCAATGCGAGGACGCTCCTGAGAGCCATTGAGGGGATCCAGGTTGCACCTTATACATACCCACTCTCCCCCCCTCTCAAATGCTCAAGGAATGTAACGTCCCTGCTCTCTTTCCATACACCATTGCCTACATACACTCTATAGGCCTTAGACTGTGGGCAATACCCAGTGACCATGCCTGGAATGGTCTTTGGTCCAAATACAGACCGCTGACCTGGGGGAATGTGAACATGTGCCACACAGCCCCATGTGCGCAAGGAAGCAACATCACGCTCTACCCCATAGAACATTTCAGTAGGGGTCAGAGGCCTGCCTGTGGTGGGGCCCACGTTGTAAAGCAGGGTGGCAGACTCCAGTGCCTCCTTCCACAAGGAAGGCTCTGCTGCAGCGTTCACCAACAGGGTCCTTGTGCGCTCCTTCAGAGTCCGATTCATGCGCTCAGCAAGTCCATTTTGCTGAGGCGTGGATGGAGCTGAGGTCTCCATTTTAGTGCCCTGCTGAGCACAAAATTCTTTGAACTGCTGATTCAGAAATTCTGTCCCTCTATCAGATCTCACACACTTCACCACTTTCTCATGAAATGTCTGCCAGTACTTCAAGAGCTGAATGAGGGCCTTGGGAATGACATCTTTCGACTTCACTGCCAAGGAGGCTATCAGATGGGATTTTTCATCAAACAACAGTAACCCAAAACCGCTCTCCCGTGATGGCAGCTGGTGAAATGGGCCCCACAATATCCACATGCACTCGATCTAACACACTCTCTGCAGGTCTAGATGAAGCTGGAAAGGGGGGGCGAGAATGCTTCCCTTGTATGCATGACTCACACTGGGGAGGACACTCTGAGCATGGAGCAAGGGACATGGATCTTCGTTGTCCAACCTTGTCATATTCTTAACACCAGGATGACCCAACCTTGCATGCCACAGTAGTCTATCTATACACACGTGTCCTTTCTTAGCATGATACGAGGCAGCATGAGGACTGGACTGTGGCTGCGCAGCATGCTGGCTCTTGACTGGACACACCCATTCAAAAAAAAAAAAACAGCCCTCGCTCTTTGGCTATCTGACCAGACCAGCCTGTTGGGCCTTTCATGGTCGTGTACCCACCTGCACTGTCAGTTAGGAACGACGCTTCATCCTGAATGGCTCCTGTGACAGAAATCAGATTAGTGTGTGCAGTGGGCACATCAGATTAGTGTGTGCACTGCACATTATGCAGCCAAACCACCTCTTGTCTGGCATTGACAAGACACACACACCCAGTTGCAACTATCCCTCCTTTGGCGTCAGAAGTGGCCAAGTGAAGAGGGAGGGGTTGGGCTGGGTTGTGTAGTAACGACAGATCATTTACAAGGTGCACGGATGCACCACTATCTATCAGCCACGAGGTACTGCAAGCCCCATGAGACGTAGGGGTAAGCACATTCAACGAAACGAACATAGGCTCATCAGCACCTGGAGGACGTGGTGGTGGGAGATGCCAGCCTGGGAAGAATGGGAAGATAGTGGAGACAGATCCAGCAGCATGTGAGGTTGACACGGGAGGGCCTCCTCTGGATTGGCCTGCATCCCACCAGCTGGCTTGTTGCTGAGGAGCTCCAGGGCCCCACCACGCAGCTGGGCCCGCACTTGCAGCTTGCATTGTGCCATGTAGAGCTTGCAGCCTCTTTAGATCCAGGCACTCCCTCCAGAAATGTCCCGTCCTGTTGCATAAGCGACACGCCAGTTCCTCCTTTGGCCTCCTGCCACGTCCAGACCCTCGCCCCCTGCCTCCAGCGTTGTGAGCAGAAGGGCCATAGGGGGCCTGACCATCAGCAGGTGCTCCAGCTCCCACTCGTCGTGCTGCTCTAGCGCCCGGTGCAGCTCCAGCGCCTTGAGGAGGCCCGAGGATTCAATCCTGAGCTGGCACGGCTGCTGCTGCTGCTACCACAACTGCTGCAGCTGATGCTGTGACTTGCACTGACAGTTGTAGGGGTCTGACTTGGCGGAGGTAATTGCCCAAGCGTCGTTCTGCAAGACTGCAGGTAGCCCCTTATACATATACCTGCAGATCTGGCGGTCGCCCAGCTGATGGTTATTGGCCTCCAGGGAGGCGGCAATACTGATGACTCGGTGGCACCATTCTTGCACTGTCTCCCCTTCACCATGCCTTGTTTGAGCCCCTTGATCCACTTCTAGTTTATTTCCCTGTCCTTCCCTCCAGTGCAGCGGTCTGCCATCCACTGAATGAAGTCAAAAGCGCTCCCCCGCTGTTTGACTTCGTCCTGCCACATGGGTGGGACAGACTGCAAAATGAAATGTTTTACTGCTGCGTTCTCTGCAGTCTTAGACATGGCTGTCTCGAACGCTCCCATAGCTCCTTTTTGCATTGCGCAGGACTCTAGCTCTTCACGCTAGGCCCTGAAATTAGTGCGATCAGCCTTCAGCTGCGTAGACATCTTGGGATTGGAGGAGTTCATTGTGTATGCATACGAGCTGGCTGCAGTGCCTCCAGTGGTTTGTCCTGACTGTCCAGCTCCTGAGGTGGCTGTGCTGCCTCCTGCTGGTGTTGCCATAGTCTCCGTACTGCTGGGATCACTTCAAGAAACCTTGCTTTGAGAACGAGTTTGAGGTATCATGCACAACTGTTGGACAAGACTAGCATCTGAAATGCCCAGTAACTTTCACAACCAGTTCCGTTACATCATTGTATTGCACTCAAGCATCGGTCAAGCAATTACTAGATAAGGCTCTAGGCGGCTACGTTCAAGTACATGCCGATACTCCCTACAGTCAATATCCCTTGTCTGTTTAAGTGACTACAGGGTACACTAAGCTTGTTCACTCTCACAACAGCAACAATGACACAACACACACTGCCGCACCGCACCTGTACGAGGCAGACAGGTCGTCAGTATACGAAGTTACTCCAGCTGCAGTCCGTATGACTGTCTGCTGAGTATCATGCACAACTGTTGGACAAGACTAGCATCTGAAATGCCCAGTATCTTTCACAACCAGTTGGCATTCACAACGGTGGGGCAGTCTTAAGAGTTCACTCGACAAACGTGTAATCTAGATCAGATTGTACCTTATGTTCAACAGCGTCCACAATCTACCGTGCCTTAAGGTACCTTATGTTCTCAATGGACCCATATCCTAATAGAGCACACATGAAGATCACTTAAAGCACAAGGCATTCACTAGAAATGTTCAGAACTCAACAGAGACACATGCACCAACCCTTATATGGACCCAGAAATGAAAAAACACTTCAAATAAATTGACACGTAAAATGACTGATTCTAAGATATATATGCGGTCCATCTCAAAGGCAATTTCTGCCACGCACCTCTGTAAAGTCTGAAGGCAGTTCAGATGTCCCCTTATCGCCTTGGACTCAGCCAGCTCTATCCGCACAGACGAACTCCCAAACCAGCCCAGAAGGGCCCCCAGGCATGCCGCATGGCCGCCCCATGCAGCAAGCCGTGCTACATGCCTGGTTCCCTTAGTTTGAAATTCATCAAGGTTTCCCATCCTGGAAAAGAGAGCCCCATTCGGGCGCAGCGCGGCAGAGTGGGCAGCCTCCAGCAGGGGAACGTCGCCAGACCTTGCCGCAATCTGCAAGGCGACCAGGTCGCACGGGCATCCCCATTTTGCGGCAAGGTCAAGGAAAGCTGCATTTCCCTCCAGGGCAGCAAGAGGGCAGATCCACTCGGAGCGGCACCCCGCTTCAAGCAGTGCCTCTAAACACTCCGGCGTGGCCTTCCGCATGGCGTGACGGTAAGAAACTGTTGGGGTTGATTACAACGCAATGCGTTGCAGGAACAGTCATGCGCCTCCAATATGTAAGGCAATAATGACAAGAAGTACTGTAGACTCGGAATGTCTCGGCCGTGATTCAAAAAGCGAGGGTCAGGCAACGCATCCTTCGGTCGCGCAACTGCCGCTGAAACTTCAAAATCTTTGTCGTGGCGGGAATCCCCCGAGGGAAGCTTTCGTAGGTACGCGATTCTGTTTCCTTGGCTAGATGTGGGTCATTCATTGTACTGCCGTCCTCTTCAGCCCTAGTGGCTGGTCTTTGCATGTAATCTTCCTTTCCTTTCCTATCCTTTCCTTTTCCTTTCCTTTCCTTCCTTCCTTCCATATTGCGAGGCTGACCACGTGCGGTTTGATAGAGCCTTACAGGGTACGGGTTTGATAGAGCCTTACATGTGTTTCAAGCATGAACGCCCAGGCAGAAGATAAAGAAGGACGGATGGACGCACGCACGCAAGCACGCACACGTATACACACACACACACACACACACACACACACACACACACACACACACACACACACACACACACACACACACGCACACACACACACACACACATACATACACACACACCACACACACACACGCACACGCTTGCACACACACACACGTGTGCACACACACACACACACACACACACACACACACACACACACACACACACACACACACACACACACACACACCGCGCGCGCGCGCGCGCGCGCGCATGCACATCAGTAAACTAGTAGTATACTACGTAGTAGCAGCAGCAGCAGTAGCAGCGGCAGCAGTAATTACTGCAACGACAACGACAACAACAGCAACAGCAACAACAACGACAACGACAACAGCAACAGCAAGAGCAACAGCAACAGCGACAACAACAACAACAACAACAACAACAACAACAACAACAACAACAAAGCAATAGCGACCTCAACTTGCGAGCACTAAGACGCCAGCCCAACGCAGCACCAGAACATGTGCATGCTTCAATGATATGCACTCCGCAGAGCACTCGGGCAAATGGCTGAGAAAAGCCAATCCTACATATATGTAGCATAGGTTTCAGACTCCATTTGTCCGTCATTCCTGGGTCTCCTATACGAGTTCCTGATAACGTCAACAAGCAATATAACGCTCGTGTGGGTCAACTACTAACGGTGTGCATCAGCATTCTACATCCCACGGCATCCGGCGCTCCTAGGATAAGGATAAGGATGAATGATCAGGCCTGATCATTTATGTTGAAAAGCGTGGCACTGAAAAAGATCAAAACGAAACTCTCATTCAGAGTACGAGTCCTTCCAAGCTTTTAACCCCACATCACAAATGCGAAGTTACAAAACGGAAAACATGTTCACAGACGATAAGCTTGAACGACCATGACCGGCTTGACCGCCCGACCGATCGACTGGCGGAGATGACCGTCTTGCGTCAAGACTCTTGACCGACAACCTTTGAAAATAACCATCTGTAAGATGAGTTATGTTCATGGAGGCAACAATAGCCGTTTATTCTGTGCAGGAAACGACACGTCACACACGCACAATATAAAGATATCACGCATACACTTGCAAAATGTCTCATAAGACCCAATAAATAGGTACCGTATAATTTGTAACAGGCAGTGTGTGCTACAATGTACCTTGGCAATCCTGCAGGTAGCTATCGTCAGCATAGACGGCAGAGGGGCCAACCCAATGGCCTCCAACAGAAGCGACATAATTCACACACGAATAAAACGTGCTGCACCGCATCAACTCCACCAAAACTCACTCGCAGCTGTTGTGGCACATATGTAATCGTCGCAGCACACCTACCTCCATTAGCCAGCGTGTTTGTGGACACATTTAAAGAACCATGAGCTGAACAGCTGCTGCCGCTTCTTCGTCTTACAAGAGTGGGATAAAACGACCAGCCCAGCATTCAACGACCCAAACTCAAAGGCCCTGCGAGCAGCCAGCTGGTGACCCACAGTGGCCGCAATAATGAAAATGCCAAAACGCGTGACAAAATATCCCTCCACATCTTCCTGTACAATGACGGCTAGGTTCAAAGGCCCCTATAGCCTCTGCAACCAGGCCAGCGCACCAGCAAGCAATCCCCCAAATGCTTCACAGGACCAGGCTTGGGATGCCGAGGGCGCTTGTTGACGCGCTAGCCGGGCCGCAAAGCGGGTCTGCTTGTCTTGGGCAGCGCGCGCGGTGGCCCCACTCGGCTGGCAAGATTGCTTCAGCCTTCCTAAATCCTGCTAGGAATCTTCTGTACAAGAGTGGAATAGAAAGACCAGCCCAACGTTCAACGAGCCCAATTAACAATTTTTCAAGCTACAAGGCACACCAAGCGAGCAGCCAGCTGTCGACCCACAGCGGTCGCAGTAATGAAAGTTCCAAACGCAAATATAATACCCCTCTTATATCACCTTCTTGTGCAATGACGGCCAGGTTCAGAAGCCGGTTCATCTCTGCCGTATTCGTCTTCCCCAAGACCTATATGGGTGAGGTTCCCAACAAATATCTCCAGCCCCTTGAAGCAAACGACCCGGTTGAAGCGCCTCAACTGGGCGCCAGATAGACCACTCCCACACCGCGCACGGGCCCTATGGAAAGCATTCCAGAGAAAAACCTCTCCCCCCCCCTCTCTCTCTCTCACACACACCCACGCAAGGGGGGGGGGGACCCACGCACCCACCGAAACCTTCAAAACGCGAGCCACTGTAAAATTGTGTTATCACCCCCGAGGTACATGGGGGCTGGCCACAGATTGGCGTCCACCACAACGGATGTGAGTGTCCATCCAAAAACGATGCACTGATGGGAAATGTGACAACGACGAGCCCCCTCTGCACTCGGCCACGAAGGTCGGTGAGCCAATATTTGTCGCCATGAACACGGCTGCAACAAGGACTCGCACTTCTGCTTGAAGCTAAGAAGCTTTCGGTTGCCAGGGAGCCTCAGAATAGATGAGGTGCGCCTCGAAGGCAATGCGCTCCCGCAGGTCTGAGGGCAGCCGAGCCAGTGCGCCCCACAGGGCCAGCAACCGGGGATGATCTCTCCCTTGCGCCAGCCTCCCCGCCTTGAAAAAGACTCCCGCCAGTGCAGCAGCCCTCTCCCGCCTCACCGCAACCAACTCGCCGAGTGGAGCGCGCAAGCCCTGCTTCAGCTTCCGCCCCAGGTACAGCACCATCTGCCAATTCACGAGGTCACTCTCAACTCTATCATCTACCGGAACAAGGACCTCCAATTTAACGGCAGTGGACTCCAGCAACGGGGTGGCCCATGCGGGACCCATGTGATCGCAAACGTACCGCAGCACCGCCAGGGTTGTGCCCGCTGGACTGAACTGGCCGTCAAAAAGCCTTCCAGGAAAGGCTCTTTCCGGAGGCCGCCTGCACTCGACTGGAAAGCCGGCTGCGCGGGCATGCTCGTGGAGACACCTCAAGCACTCCAGCCAGTCGGGGCATATCTCCGCATGGACACCATAGGGCGTGCTGCTGGGAGTAAGCACCGCCTCAAAGGTCGTGGCATCCCAAGGAGCCCCGTTCTTGAGCGCGTACCGCAGGGCCCCCACGTTGCCTTTACGGGCGGCGGAGTTTGTTGTCTCAATGCTAAAGGGAGCGCCCAGCTCCCGCACATACCGCAACATGTCCTCGCCACCCCACATTGTATAGTGCTCCAGGAGCACCATATGCAGGAGCTGTGCATCGGGCACACCGCTTCGACTGACGGCAAGCAACCAGCATGCCCTGGCCGCATGGCGCGAGAGCGAAAATTCCTTCTTTACGACGTACACGGCTGGGTGGCAGCTGGCTTTGGGGGGTCTGTGCCCCGCGTTGTACAACAGCTGCATACACTCCACGCTGCCACTCTCAATTGAAAAACACATTGCTCTGCCCAGGGCCGGACCCGCACCCGCTCAAGGCAGTACCGCAGGACCTCGGGCCTGTCTGCAGACACAGCCAACTCTTCGCCATTGGCGCTCCACTGGCAGCCGCGGTGCTGCAGAAACTCCAAGCAGGCCACCTGGGCCTCCGGCTTGGCTTCACTCTTGCGTGCTGCGCTCGTCAGCAAAGGCAGGTGCACCAGACCAGGGTCGAGATCCAGGAGATACTTCAGGCATTCCACTTGGGCACCACAAGCTGCGCCTATGGCTGCCTCTTCCATATCCAAGCAGCCCGCCCTGCTTCCCCCCTGGCCTTGGTGAGTTTATTGAACATCAGATTTCCAAGCCAGGTCCCTCATTCACTAAATGCCTAAACAACATTAAATTCTTGAAACAATCTCCCCCCCCCCCCCATTTACATGCTGATCATCTCCTAACATTCCAAATGAATGACTTATGTTTCCCGTCACACCTCACTCTCCCCCCTTTCTCTACACAGAGAGGCACATGCACAAACCCTTATAAGGACCCAGAAATGAAAAATACTTCAAATAAACTGACACATAAACTGACTAATTCTTAGACATGCGGTCCATCTCGAAGGCAATTACTGCCACGCACCTCTGTAAAGTCTGAAGGCAGTTCAGATGTCCCATTATCGCCATGGACTCAGCCAGCTGTATACACACAGACGATCTCCCATACCAGCCCAGAAGGGCCCCCAGGCATGCCGCATGGCCTCCCAATGCAGCAAGCAGTGCTACATAGCTGATTCCCTTTTTTTGAAAATCATCAAGGTTTCCCATCCTGGAAAAGAGAGCCCCATTCCGGCGCAGCGCGGCAGAGTGGGCAATCTCCAGCAGGGGAACGTCGCCAGACCATGCGGCAATCTCCAAGGCGACCAGGTTGCACGGGCATCCCCATTTTGCGGCAAGGTCAAGGAAAGCTGCATTTCCCTCCAGGGCGGCGGCAGGGCAGATCCACTCGGAGCGGCACCCCGCTTCAAGCAGTGCCTCCAAACACTCCGGCGTGGCCTTCCGCATGGCGTGACGGTATAGATCCAGCTCCAGCAAGAAGATCTTCTCCCCATAGCACACCTCTGAGATGAGGCTGTCTTTCTCTGCCAGGTCGTGCCTCTCCATGACTTGACGCAAGTCGACAATATCGCGCATGTGCCAGGGGAGCGCTGCGTCGATGCTGGAGGGCCACCCGCTTGAAAACAGCCAAGACAGCGTGGGCCTGTGGCCTGCGCTGCAGGTTGTGATGGCTGCTTGCCAAACCTCCAGCCTGCGGAATTCCCCTGCCGAGGCTCTGTCGGGGCTGCCCAGCGGTAGGAAGCGCCCGGCCTCAGCCAGGCCCTGCAGGCATTGTGTGTGACCTGCCCTTGCTGCATCCAGGTGGTCACTGCAGCACTGCCCAGGCACACAGCAACTTCAAGCCAGACAGAGCTCTCAGTAGGGATTGTATGTATTTCTCAAAGTCACTACATATCCCCTTCTCCAAGGTATGTGCAAGCTAGATATCGGTATATCCATCAATCAATCAATCAATCAATCAATCTATCTATCCCTCCCTGGCTCCTTCCCTCCCTCCCTCGCTCCCTCCCTCGCTCCCCTCCCTCGCTCCCCCCCCCCCCCCCCCCCCCTCTCCTCTCTCTCTCTCTCTCTCTCTCTCTCTCTCTCTCTCCTCTCTCTCTCTCCTCTCTCTCTCCTCTCTCTCTCTCTCTCTCTCTTCTCTTTTCTCTCTCTCTCTCTCTCTCTCTCTTCTCTCTCTGGTACGGCCTGGTGCATGTGTGTGGGGGTTGGGTGTGGGTGTGTGTGTGTGTGGGTTTCCTTTCAACAACCTGGATTTCACAGTCTGCACACATGTGCCGAAAAGCAACTTGAAGATGCGAAAGAAAACTACATAAATACAGCTGCTGCCCTTCATTCCTTAAACATATTCAACATTGGAGACCTTGAAGAAGTCATCATCATAAATGCTGGCATATGGACGAGCGAATCTACATAAGCAATCAACACTTTCCTACATTCATTGTATTTGTTGGTCGTTAAGGCAAGATTAGACGGTCAATTTCCCCTCGGATGATACTAAGGCTATGAGTAACTTCTCAAAGTACATGGAAAAGGTGACAATAATATTTGAAACAGGTTCTTTGAAAGTCATCTACCGAGGAGCTGGTGCATGTCGCCACTCTTAAAGCTTTCGCAAGTGACTGATATGATTTTTCGTCCACATTGTTTCCTCCTAATGAAGCTACTTCAAGCATCCCTCCGTCGCAACGTCGTCAACCAAGAACTCACTGACAAAGCACAGTCATCTGGTAGCACAGATCGATGGGGCCGCGCCCATGATGCCTTTACGATTCTTTCTTTACGACAGTAAGCAATACCCCATTGGATTAAATTCGGATTCCAGGGACGGAGGTGAAGTTTGGAATCATGCGGCACTTGGAACCAATCTCGCTGTGTAAGCGACTGACGGGGCCGACGGCGCGGCGCCACACTGCTACCCCCACGGGGCAAAACCTCTGGGGCCACGAGGCCCCAGCGGGGGCCACGAGGCCCAGCGGGGCGTGGAATTGTATCGAAGATGGTGCATCTCCTCCATCCTTAGACCTTTCATGCCATGAATTTCATGGGGAATGGGTCATGAGATCGACTCCAAGGATGAGAATCGTTAGGTAGTAGCACATGCCAACGTTACAACCTCTACAGAGTTCAGAACCCATTGTTTGGGGCGACAAAAGTTTATAAATGTATTCTGAAGTTTGTAAAATTGTGTTACAAACCCATAATCTCTGTAAAAAGTGATCGTGCCCGCCGATGGGGTCGCGCATGTGGCATTTATAATAAAGAAGTCGAACTGAAGGTAATGATACACTGCGAATCTAATCATTAAGTAATTTGTGTGTCTTTTAGACGGTGGCGCCTGTCATAGCTGGCGTTTTCTGTTAAACAATCTACCTCTACTATGTCATATCTGCCTACGACACCCAAGGGACAAGATTTTGTGAAACACTGCCTTCGAGGGAAAGTGTATTAGAGCATGTGTCAGGCGTAGGATTCACCCAAGTTTGATGTAGTATCAAGGCTGTTCGTTGGGCTACCTCACGGTGAGATTGTATTCCTCTTTGCAGCCGTGTGCTTCCTTGAATGTCTAAATTTAAGATAATTCCCTGACTTCAAGACTTCTGTTGGGGCCCTGATCCAACAAAACACCACCTAGTCCGAGCCTCCCATGCCAAAGGACATAACGCTTTTCCCAGGTACCCACAGAGGCACTCAAAGGAGCTCAGGTCCCTCCCTTGCCACCCACCCCTGACCTAAAATTTATTTTCAAATCTATCAACAACAAAGCCCAACCAATATGTTGCAAAACGCGAGATTTGCTAGCGGAAACGGTGTCAACCAGTGGAAATCGTGTACACATGCGAGGGAAGAAGGAGTGCGCTTGAAACTAAGAACACGCAATCAGTAGCCCTATTCACACAAACTTGAAGCTTTTCTTTCTTAAAAGGCAGTTACTTCGATTTTGTGTGGTGCTGTCGAAAAGTGGCCCCGGTATTCGAATCAATCAGTCAACCTGCCACGCCGGCACGCCCGGCTAATTTTGTCAAGTACACAAGTCCGGGGCAGGCACAAACTCATATCTCAAAAATTGCTCATGGAGTAAGGATCCCAAAGGGGCCACTATCTCTGAACAAACTCCCACATTTTGCCAATCAATCCGTCAACACGGGTGGACCTCCAAAAAAACTGCACAAAATTTTGCCATTGGGTGGGGTGTCCCGGCAGCGGGATTTCGAAACTGCAACTTGAGTCCCCACGGGGAGGCGAGGGTGTCCCTGGCAGGGTACGGAGTCCCTAGCAGCACAGGGGAGTGCCTGCCATGGACGCCGGACAATCCCTGAGGAAAAATCAATTGTGAATTAAACATATTCTATTTGTGGTTAAACGGACCTTACGCATGGTCAGGTTTTGGACCAAGTAGCGGCCATGAGACCTGATTCATTGCACTACAAGATCCTCATGCATGACAAAGGTGCAATAGTAGAAGGCCGAGAAACGTTTTAAACCTTCGGGCACCCTTATGCAACAACTTAAGAAACTAGCATACTATATAGCTGACAATGTGCGGCTTGATAGAGCCTTGCAGATTGACATTTCACACGTGAAGGATCTTTTATACCGTAAAAAAACGACATGATATGGGATGACCTAGACATCTATTTTCGCTCTTATGCATCCGGATATGGGATTCCCATGAGCCTTATTCTGCAGACACCAAAGGTGGTTCGCACGTCCGCCTCATGTGCCACGACTTAAGAGTGCGCTCAGACTCCACCTTCCTAATAGTACATTGCGGACCTTTATGCGATTTAGATTGGGGTGTCATGACCTTCCTATTGATTAGGCAGCTAAGAAGGCATCCCTCGAGACCAGAGGATCTGCACGAGGTGCTCATTAGAGCACCTTACAATTGTGAATTTGTCCGTTCTGAGTCCTGAAAGACCTTAGTTAGGAATCAGCACCTGCCGGATGGGAGCATGCTTCACTTACTCACAAAGCTTCTGATCATGATGGGTTGTTAGGTGTGTCTGCCCTCACCCCGCAGCAGATCAAGGCCCCTGAGCCCTTGCGTTGCCGTGTTCAATATACCAGCTTCTATTCCCTGTATTTCATGGAGGACCTTAGTTCCCCTAGTATTTGGCGATCCTGGACGCCCGGGACAGCCACGCCGGCGTCGTTCATTACCATACTGCATAAAAGAATATGATGATTGAACCTTTCTGCAGCTTGTCCTAGGCTGCCGGAGACTCTCCCCTGTCCGGCCGAAGAAATGCAGCAATAATCCCCATTATCTCAAGGCAAGGGAGTTAGTAACCCAGTTACATCCATCTTGCGAACAATCCTGACTCTCGCAAGCTTACCGTGGGAAGCATCGCGAGATCGAGCTTGAGTAATCAACAAACTGTGTTCACCTTGGTTTGTCATCGAAGGTCCAACAGAGCTTATATCGTATCTGAGATATGGATGCAATGTAAGCCAAACAGCAACCACATGTGTACATCATACGCGTGGACCCGGAACATACGGGTACGCGGAAGCCACTACCGTCCCCGGCGAAAGGCCCGGCCGTCCAAACGATTCCGGACGAGGTCAGATCGTTAATCAGACGGCCAATTTCTTAGGTTTCCGAATCCTTGGGTAAATTTATGGTGTGTGGTTAGGATAATCTTCACTCTTTATAATAAACGTACGGGATGTTCAGCTGGACGACACAGTGGTCCACGGTCATACAAGGAGCTGGTCTTGCAGACGTGATGTACTCTTAAAATATCTCTGCACACGACTACCGGTATACCGAGGTACCTTGCAGACTTTACACTTCGCCAGCACCTTAATTTCACATTTTATATTTCAAGTGTAACAAGTGTAATCCTGTTGCTACATCAATACCGGTGATCCACTCCACAAATTTCCCATAATCCAACCGCACGAATATATCTACATATATGTAAACATCTTTATTTATATGCATCCAATACGAAGGACAATTTGTTGTTGAACGAACTGCAGTTCTCGCATTGTCGACACGGTCAAATTGAAATATGAACAAACTGCAAAACATTGCAACTGCTGGCTATGCATTTCCGGTGCTCTCTGGGATTAAGTGAGCTTTGGAAGCCAACTGTCAAATGATTAAAAAGTTATTCGGTATTCGCAGAGTTTTGAAAAGATTGAATCCACTTTGACGGCAAGTCTGGAATCTTGCAAGTACAGATTCGTGCCGAGATATACGCAACTACGAAAAAGTACTTTTCCAACATAGGTAGCCAATTAGATTTTGGTTGCTTGCGTGTAGGCTTCGGATCAGTGCACGGTACAATGGCCTCAAGAAAATCTGTTGTAGAAACGTCGGCAGCAAATTGGCGGACAAATCTTTGCAATTGCCGTGCTGCCTGTCGAATCGAAGCTTATACAATGTGTAACCGATGGGCTCCAAGCGTACTTGGACGTCCTCCGCGACAAGCTTGGCAGATCCAACTTAAAGTGGCACGATATCACGAAAATGCCGAAATATCAACCGCAGTCAAAAGAACTTTCTAAGTGTACGGTATGCATGGCTACTCATTTGACCAGCATTCTTGTTGCAACAAATGTACTGTGTTGAACCAGCGACATACATCACCTATTACACAATAGTTTAACAACTGAAGTTCTCAGCAATTGTTACACATATATATGGTGTAATATTAATTGGCAGTGTTGGCTCAAATTCAGGTTTTTAACCGTTCATGCTTGAAAGGAATCAAGGCCTTTCCTTCTGGCCAACATCATGATGGCTAAAGCTTGATCGATAAAACTAAAGCTCAACCGTCAATTCAATATATAATTTGCATCACACTGTGTTTGCATACTAAGATAGATTCTACTCGACTGCTATTTTGCCATTTGAGTGCAGTGGAACATCCGTGCTAGGTCTAAGGGTGCCAACTCGAATTTATAAGATATTTGATTCAATCCGAGAGAAAGCTCCGTAACGTCCACTGGGTTAAAGGTAAAAGCTTTCTCTCGGCTTAAGCAAATGATACAATTTTACGCTGGCCTACGTTTGACTTGCAGGATTGCCAGTTGAAGATAAGCATGGTTGGAGTTTTAACATTCACCAAGTTTACGATGGACAACCCAGCTTTGCGTTGTCCAGCGTGCGCTAAAAAAATGAAGGATTCAAACGACATGCTTTTGACAGAGTCAGTACAGGTGGTCTTCGAAAAAAAGAATGAAAGACTGGACAGGATGAGTCAGTTTTATTCAAAATATAGATCTTCAATTACATCATCAGCATCCGGTCTGTCAAACGAAAAACAGGACGAAAAGGTCGTTTTGCTACCAACAAAACATGTTCTGAAAGCAGACTTCATCTGTATATCAAAAACTGACCTCACCGAGCTACTCTGAGAGGCCCCTTTAAAAATCCTGGAAGAATCTCTGAAAGTTCTTCAAGATGAACTTTCAAATCAGAAACAAATAGCGGAGGAAGAAATTAATACCTATGGAACATATACAGAAATGTTAAGTACGCTGGTTAAGTCAGAAAATAGTAAAAAGATTACAAGTACAGATGAAGAATTTAATATGCTCAGAAAAGCAAACCCGGGTGAAGAGACGGACCTCAAAGATTCGCCGAGGTATAAGCCTGAGATTGAAGTAATACGAAACAAGTATATAGACGCATGGCTAAACAATCCAACAAAAATCTACAGTGCTGTGGCATTTGAATTGGAGTGTGAGTGGCTGAAGGAAAGCCCGGGCCGGCTCCGTGAAATGTTAAAGTCCATACTCACGTAATACAATTGTTGGGTTTTGAAGAATGATGGTCTTGGAGATCAGCCCATGTTCAATGTTCTTCTGGGCCAACCAGGCTCAGGACTTACAATGCATACCGACGTAGTCGACGCAGCGAATGTAGCCTTTTTTTCAACGATGAAGGACGTAGGTTTATCCCTGACATGAATTTGCCATCTGCAGTAACGCCAATAGCGGAATGGTGGTTGATCAGTCCTACAAAGGCACATGATGCCGTTTCATGGATGAAAACAATGGTACAATGTGGATTTAAAAATTGGAATCAAACAGCGGGTAAACGCCAGAAAATAACCGATGCCGTTGACGTACATGACGGCGATGCAGCTTCAAGCGATATCCTGATTTCCAAGCTCCGTGATCCTTACTGTTGGAAGAAGTTCTGCAATCACTTAGGTCAGGATGGTGAAAACGGAAATTACGCTGTGCACCTTACTCAACTTCCAGGTGAAGTTGTGCATGTTCCCCCAGGATGGTTGCACTGGGTATTTAACCACCGTCGTTGCATAAAGTTTGCATGGGCGTTTTCGGTGCCAATGCACTTTCCTAGCTACGTGAGACACGCTCACAAGTCAAGAATCGACTGGATGGCACCATTTATTTCCCCACCGCCAGACGATTATTCATAGACGATATTCTCGACTATGTTTTAATGTTTTATGAAAATGCGAGGGGTCAGCATGCGTAGCTTTAGCCTTCTCATACAAAAGAACAGGTAAAGATTCTAAACGTTATGTGGTCCACCAATATGCTATAAATCCATGGATTGCAACATTGGCATCAAATTACGGTCTTTCAAACAGATGAAAGTCTATCAAAGTATATTGCCCCACCGAACCCTTTTACTGCTCTGCTCTCGGGAAAATCTCGATATATCTATATAGTGTCGATATAGCTATATCGACACTATAGTGTCGAAGTTAGGCGCTAAGTTTGGTGAGCTTGTAAGATGTCCATGCACGTGATCTCGAACCGACTACTTCGAAGCTTGGGTTTGCAAATCAAGCAATTGTGAGAACGCCCTTCCAAGTGCCTTTCTGCCGTCTTGCACGTGATGTAGACAAGATGTTTGCAACTCTCTTTACAATTTGAACAAAAGAATAACTGCTGTTGGCTGCTTCTAAAAATGGTGGATGCATATGGGGTGTCTTCACTCCTCTTCGTACTCTAAAATCCAGAGCACAGCACTTCTTCGTCCTTCTTTGCAGCAGCACGCACGTGAGAAGGTCCTCGTGGCTTGTGCAGATCTAGAAAATTGCTGGGAAGGCTGGAAAGGCCATGGATCAATCTGAGGTTTGTGACAAGATGAAGGAGATGGTGACGCTGCAGTCTACAAACATGCGGCATTTGAAATCTGCTATATGAAATCTGCTAAATCACTAAAACCATCCGTGGTGACGGTTGAGCGCCAAGCAGGCGTGCATGCGTGTGTTTGTGCCTGTGTGTACATGTGGGGTGCACGTGCTGTGTGGTGATGTGGGGTGCTGTATGGTGATGGCACCTACCTTTCTGCGTGTGTATGCAGCGGCCTCATTTAAATCAAAGGAAAATCTGATATCGATCTTATGATAATTAGAAACCTTTCTCCAACGCAGAAGCACGTGTGTCAAGGTTGGAGGCTGGTCCCATATCAAGGGCGAGAACTACTAAAACCTTACCCTTTCAAAGCATGTGCAACCTTTCACGTACGTTGCCTCCAGAGGATCTGCACGAGGTGCTCCTTACATATAAGGAGCTATATAGCTCGTTGGTGATGAACATCATCTGTTGTTCACTTGTCCGGCTGAACAACATGTACGGCAGCAATTTATCCATCTCTTTCAACAACGGAGTCGATTTGTTTAAGCGTTTAAGTGGCATGAAGACCTCCAAGGGGTTGCCAAATTCGCTACTAGAGCACTGGAGAGCTACATAACTCTCCGAGGTGCTGTGCGACCTTAGTTGGCTAGATATGGGTCATTCATTGTACTGCTTCCTCTTAAGCCCTAGTGGCTGGTCTTTGGATGTAATCGAGTGTACACGAGGGTAAGTCCAAACAAATAGCAATACACACGCACGCACACACGCACGTCCTACACACACACACACACACCACACACACACACACACACACACACACACACACACACACACACACCACACACACACACACACACA
>KV908500.1:167789-170289 GCA_002005505.1 Botryococcus braunii
TGCGGGGCAATGCGCCCCGCAGGTCTGAGGGCAGCCGAGCCAGTGCGCCCCACAGGGCCAGCAACCGGGGATGATCTCTCCCTTGCGCCAGCCTCCCCGCCTTGAAAAAGACTCCCGCCAGTGCAGCAGCCCTCTCCCGCCTCACCGCAACCAACTCGCCGAGTGGAGCGCGCAAGCCCTGCTTCAGCTTCCGCCCCAGTACAGCACCATCTGCCAATTCACGAGGTCACTCTCAACTCTATCATCTACCGGAACAAGGACCTCCAATTTAACGGCAGTGGACTCCAGCAACGGGGTGGCCCATGCGGGACCCATGTGATCGCAAACGTACCGCAGCACCGCCAGGGTTGTGCCCGCTGGACTGAACTGGCCGTCAAAAAGCCTTCCAGGAAAGGCTCTTTCCGGAGGCCGCCTGCACTCGACTGGAAAGCCGGCTGCGCGGGCATGCTCGTGGAGACACCTCAAGCACTCCAGCCAGTCGGGGCATATCTCCGCATGACAAGGCGTGCTGCTGGAGTACACCGCTCAAGGTCGTGCATCCCAGACCCCGTTCTTGAGCGCGTACCGCAGGCCCCACGTTGCCTTTACGGGCGGCGGAGTTTGTTGTCTCAATGCTAAAGGGAGCGCCCAGCTCCCGCACATACCGCAACATGTCCTCGCCACCCCACATTGTATAGTGCTCCAGGAGCACCATATGCAGGAGCTGTGCATCGGGCACACCGCTTCGACTGACGGCAAGCAACCAGCATGCCCTGGCCGCATGGCGCGAGAGCGAAAATTCCTTCTTTACGACGTACACGGCTGGGTGGCAGCTGGCTTTGGGGGGTCTGTGCCCCGCGTTGTACAACAGCTGCATACACTCCACGCTGCCACTCTCAATTGAAAAACACATTGCTCTGCCCCAGGGCCGGACCCGCACCCGCTCAAGGCAGTACCGCAGGACCTCGGGCCTGTCTGCAGACACAGCCAACTCTTCGCCATTGGCGCTCCACTGGCAGCCGCGGTGCTGCAGAAACTCCAAGCAGGCCACCTGGGCCTCCGGCTTGGCTTCACTCTTGCGTGCTGCGCTCGTCAGCAAAGGCAGGTGCACCAGACCAGGGTCGAGATCCAGGAGATACTTCAGGCATTCCACTTGGGCACCACAAGCTGCGCCTATGGCTGCCTCTTCCATATCCAAGCAGCCCGCCCTGCTTCCCCCCTGGCCTTGGTGAGTTTATTGAACATCAGATTTCCAAGCCAGGTCCCTCATTCACTAAATGCCTAAACAACATTAAATTCTTGAAACAATCTCCCCCCCCCCCCCATTTACATGCTGATCATCTCCTAACATTCCAAATGAATGACTTATGTTTCCCGTCACACCTCACTCTCCCCCCTTTCTCTACACAGAGAGGCACATGCACAAACCCTTATAAGGACCCAGAAATGAAAAATACTTCAAATAAACTGACACATAAACTGACTAATTCTTAGACATGCGGTCCATCTCGAAGGCAATTACTGCCACGCACCTCTGTAAAGTCTGAAGGCAGTTCAGATGTCCCATTATCGCCATGGACTCAGCCAGCTGTATACACACAGACGATCTCCCATACCAGCCCAGAAGGGCCCCCAGGCATGCCGCATGGCCTCCCAATGCAGCAAGCAGTGCTACATAGCTGATTCCCTTTTTTTGAAAATCATCAAGGTTTCCCATCCTGGAAAAGAGAGCCCCATTCCGGCGCAGCGCGGCAGAGTGGGCAATCTCCAGCAGGGGAACGTCGCCAGACCATGCGGCAATCTCCAAGGCGACCAGGTTGCACGGGCATCCCCATTTTGCGGCAAGGTCAAGGAAAGCTGCATTTCCCTCCAGGGCGGCGGCAGGGCAGATCCACTCGGAGCGGCACCCCGCTTCAAGCAGTGCCTCCAAACACTCCGGCGTGGCCTTCCGCATGGCGTGACGGTATAGATCCAGCTCCAGCAAGAAGATCTTCTCCCCATAGCACACCTCTGAGATGAGGCTGTCTTTCTCTGCCAGGTCGTGCCTCTCCATGACTTGACGCAAGTCGACAATATCGCGCATGTGCCAGGGGAGCGCTGCGTCGATGCTGGAGGGCCACCCGCTTGAAACAGCCAAGACAGCGTGGGCCTGTGGCCTGCGCTGCAGGTTGTGATGGCTGCTTGCCAAACCTCCAGCCTGCGGAATTCCCCTGCCGAGGCTCTGTCGGGGCTGCCCAGCGGTAGGAAGCGCCCGGCCTCAGCCAGGCCCTGCAGGCATTGTGTGTGACCTGCCCTTGCTGCATCCAGGTGGTCACTGCAGCACTGCCCAGGCACACAGCAACTTCAAGCCAGACAGAGCTCTCAGTAGGGATTGTATGTATTTCTCAAAGTCACTACATATCCCCTTCTCCAAGGTATGTGCAAGCTAGATATCGGTATATCCATCAATCAATCAATCAATCAATCAATCTATCTATCCCTCCCTGGCTCCTTCCCTCCCTCCCTCGCTCCCTCCCTCGCT
>KV908500.1:175289-202789 GCA_002005505.1 Botryococcus braunii
TGCTTCAGCTTCCGCCCCAGGTACAGCACCATCTGCCAATTCACGAGGTCACTCTCAACTCTATCAGCTACCGGAACAAGGACCTCCAATTTAACGGCAGTGGACTCCAGCAACGGGGTGGCCCATGCGGGACCCATGTGATCGCAAACGTACCGCAGCACCGCCAGGGTTGTGCCCGCTGGACTGAACTGGCCGTTAAAAAGCCTTCCAGGAAAGGCTCTTTCCGGAGGCCGCCTGCACTCGACTGGAAAGCCGGCTGCGCGGGCATGCTCGTGGAGACACCTCAAGCACTCCAGCCAGTCAGGGCATATCTCCGTATGGACACCATAGGGCGTGCTGCTGGGAGTAAGCACCGCCTCAAAGGTCGTGGCATCCCAAGGAGCCCCGTTCTTGAGCGCGTACCGCAGGGCCCCCACGTTGCCTTTACGGGCGGCGGAGTTTGTTGTCTCAATGCTAAAGGGAGCGCCCAGCTCCCGCACATACCGCAACATGTCCTCGCCACCCCACATTGTATAGTGCTCCAGGAGCACCATATGCAGGAGCTGTGCATCGGGCACACCGCTTCGACTGACGGCAAGCAACCAGCATGCCCTGGCCGCATGGCGCGAGAGCAAAAATTCCTTCTCTACGACGTACACGGCTGGGTGGTAGCTGGCTTTGGGGGGTCTGTGCTGCTCATACCCCGCGTTAGCAACAGCTGCATACACTCCACGCTGCCACTCTCAATTGAAAAACACATTGCTCTGTCCCAAGGCCGGACCCGCACCCGCTCAAGGCAGTACCGCAGGACCTCGGGCCTGTCTGCAGACACAGCCAACTCTTCGCCATTGGCGCTCCACTGGCAGCCCCGGTGCTGCAGAAACTCCAAGCAGGCCACCTGGGCCTCCGGCTTGGCTTCACTCTTGCGTGCTGCGCTCGTCAGCAAAGGCAGGTGCACCAGACCAGGGTCGAGATCCAGGAGATACTTCAGGCATTCCACTTGGGCACCACAAGCTGCGCCTATGGCTGCCTCTTCCATATCCAAGCAGCCCGCCCTGCTTCCCCCCGGCCTTGGTGAGTTTATCGAACATCAGATTTCCAAGCCAGGTCCCTCATTCACTAAATGCCTAAACAACATTAAATTCTTGAAACAATCTCCCCCCTCCCCCATTTACATGCTGATCATCTCCTAACATTCCAAATAAATGACTTATGTTTCCCGTCACACCTCACTCTCCCCCCTTTCTCCACACAGAGAGGCACATGCACAAACCCTTATAAGGACCCAGAAATGAAAAATACTTCAAATAAATTGACACATAAACTGACTAATTCTTAGACATGCGGTCCATCTCGAAGGCAATTACTGCCACACACCTCTGTAAAGTCTGAAGGCAGTTCAGATGTCCCATTATCGCCATGGACTCAGCCAGCTCTATACGCACAGACGATCTCCCATACCAGCCCAGAAGGGCCCCCAGGCATGCCGCATGGCCTCCCAATGCAGCAAGCAGTGCTACATAGCTGATTCCCTTTTTTGAAAATCATCAAGGTTTCCCATCCTGGAAAAGAGAGCCCCATTCCGGCGCAGCGCGGCAGAGTGGGCAGCCTCCAGCAGGGGAACGTCGCCAGAGCATGCGGCAATCTCCAAGGCGACCAGGTCGCACGGGCATCCCCATTTTGCGGCAAGGTCAAGGAAAGCTGCATTTCCCTCCAGGGCGGCGGCAGGGCAGATCCACTCGGAGCGGCACCCCGCTTCAAGCAGTGCCTCCAAACACTCCGGCGTGGCCTTCCGCATGGCGTGACGGTATAGATCCAGCTCCAGCAAGAAGATCTTCTCCCCATAGCACACCTCTGAGATGAGGCTGTCCTTCTCTGCCAGGTCGTGCCTCTCCATGACTTGACGCAAGTCGACAATATCGCGCATGTGCCAGGGGAGCGCTGCGTCGATGCTGGAGGGCCACCCGCTTGAAAACAGCCAAGACTGCGTGGGCCTGTGGCCTGCGCTGCAGGTTGTAAGGGCTGCTTGCCAAACCTCCAGCCTGCGGAATTCCCCTGCCGAGGCTCTGTCGGGGCTGCCCAGCGGTAGGAAGCGCCCGGCCTCAGCCAGGCCCTGCAGGCATTGTGTGTGACCTGCCCTTGCTGCATCCAGGTGGTCACTGCAGCACTGCCCAGGCACACAGCAACTTCAAGCCAGACAGAGCTCTCAGTAGGGATTGTATGTATTTCTCAAAGTCACTACATATCCCCTTCTCCAAGGTATGTGCAAGCTAGATATCGGTATATCCATCAATCTATCAATCTATCTATCTATCTATCTATCCCTCCCTGGCTCCCTCCCTCGCTCCCTCGCTCCCTCCCTCGCTCCCCCCCCTTTCTCTCTCTCTCTCCTCTCTCTCTCTCTCTCTCTCTCTCTCTCCTCTCTCTCTCTCTCTCTCTCTCTCTCTCTCTCTCTCTCTCTCTCTCTCTCTCTCTCTCTCTCTCTCTCTCTCTCTCTCTCTCTCTCTCTCTCTCTCTCTCTCTGGGTACGGCCTGGGTGCATGTGTGTGGGGTTGGGTGTGGGTGTGTGTGTGTGGGTTTCCTTTCAACAACCTGGATTTCACAGTCTGCACACATGTGCCGAAAAGCAACTTGAAGATGCGAAAGAAAACTACATAAATACAGCTGCTGCCCTTCATTCCTTAAACACATTCAACATTGGAGACCTTGAAGAAGTCATCATCATAAATGCTGGCATATGGACGAGCGAATCTACATAAGCAATCAACACTTTCCTACATTCATTGTATTTGTTGGTCGTTAAGGCAAGATTAGACGGTCAATTTCCCCTCGGATGATACTAAGGCTATGAGTACCTTGTCAAAGTACATGGAAAAGGTGAAAAAAATATTTGAAACAGGTTCTTTGAAAGTCATCTACCGAGGAGCTGGTGCATGTCGCCACTCTTAAAGCTTTCGCAAGTGACTGATATGATTTTTCGTCCACATTGTTTCCTCCTAATGAAGCTACTTCAAGCATCCCTCCGTCGCATCGTCGTCAACCAAGAACTCACTGACAAAGCACAGTCATCTGGTAGCACAGATCGATGGGGCCGCGCCCATGATGCCTTTACGATTCTTTCTTTACGACAGTAAGCAATACCCCATTGGATTAAATTCGGATTCCAGGACGGAGGTGAAGTTTGGAATCATGCGGCACTTGGAACCAATCTCGCTGTGTAAGCGATCTGACGGGGCCACCGAACGGCGCGGCGCCACACTTCTACCCCCACGGGGCAAAACCTCTGGGGGCCCGTGGCCCCTGGGGCCCCGTGGCCCCAGCGGGGCGTGGATTTATATCGAAGATGGTGCATCTCCTCCATCCTTAGACCTCTCATGCCATGCATTTCCTGGGGAATGGGTCATGAGATCGACTCCAAGGATGAGAATCGTTAGGTACACTGGGAGAACGAAATTATCCCACATTGATCCCACGGTCCCAGATTGATCCCACGGCAATCCCACATTGATCCCACCAGAATCCCACATCGATCCCACATTCGGTGGGATTTTGTAGTCGCAATCCCACCAATCCCACATCGATCCCACCTCGATCCCACGTTCCCACACCAATCCCACATTGTTCCCAAAAGAATCCCAGACCAAGAGTGTACCATTGCAAGGATGAATGTCACCTCATGACAGCTGTCCAAGGGTCACAGCCATCTGGACACCATGCAAAATGCATGTCCAACCTGTTTCCCATCCCCTTGTCTGCAAAGACCACTAAAAGTCAGATATATATACTTCTCCCCTAGGTGCCAGGGGCCCCCACAACCCCTCTCTGCCAGGCAGCAAATTTGAGCCATCATCTCCAAAAGTTTAATCTGCAGCCACACCCAGCCACAGCCACACACACCCAGCCACACACACACACACACACACACCACACACACACACACACACACACACACACACACACACACACCACACACACACACACACGCACGCACGCACACACACACACACACACACACCAGCAACACACACAGCCCCACACACACACACACACACACACACACACACACATACACACACACACACACACACACACACACACCGCACACGTGCACGCGTACGCAGACACCGACAGACACACACACACACACACACACACACACACACACACACACACACACACACACACGCATACACACACACCGACAAAGAGAGAGAGAGGGGGGGATAGGCCAAGGGCAATTGCCCTTGGCCTATCTCCCCCTACATCCCCCTTGCAAGGGGGTTGTCAAAGACAGATTGTAAACCAGAATTTTCCCCGACAGCAACGCTTTGGTACCGATGAAGGTACCAGTATGACCCGTAGTCATACTAAAAGAACAATGAAGTAGCCGGCTACTCTGTAACCTGCCTTGCAATTAGGTAATCTAGTGGAAAACTGAATCCAAAAGCCAAGAAGCCAGGTGCACCTGAATGCCCTTGCTATTGTTGAAGGATGCCCTTGCTATGCCAGTAGCCAGAGAAACCTTGCTCCATGTTTGCACCAAAGAACTGCTTTCCTGGATAAGGAAACCCTCGGACGCTATGAACAGGGTATCCCTTGGTTCTGATGTACTTTGAAGTTGGTCTCCAGTCGAGATTCTCCACATTTACCCCCCAGGCTCATACCCAGCAAATAAAAGAAAACAGAGAGAGAGAGAGAGAGAGAGAGAGAGAGAGAGAGAGAGAGAGAGAGAGAGAGAGAGAGAGAGAGAGAGAGAGAGAGAGAGAGAGAGAGAGAGAGAGAGTGTTAGAATGTGTGTGTGTGCATGCCTGTGTGTATGTGTGTGTGTGTGTGTGTGTGTGTGTGTGTGTGTGTGTGTGTGTGTGTTTGGTGTGATTCTGCGTGTGTTCGGTGTGTTAAGAAACCAAAGAAACACACGCCACACACACACACACACACACACACACAAACACACACACACACACACACAAACACACACACACACACACATACACACACACACACATACACACAGGGCGGGGGAAGGGAAGGAGAGAGAGAGAGAGAGAGAGAGAGAGAGAGAGAGAGAGAGAGAGAGAGAGAGAGAGAGAGAGAGAGAGAGAGAGAGAGAGAGAGAGAGAGAGAGAGAGAGAGGGGGGGGGGGGGAAGATGTAAATAGGCGTGAGCGCTGGCGCCCCTGCATGGTAGAAAGCAGCAGTTCCTTGTGTAGGAAGCTATGGCCTCGGCTTTTACGCTCATTGTGCAGGCAGGTCTGGCCTCTCTGCTCTGCACCTGAGTGGCCCGGCTTGGATAATCCCCAAACTGTTGCATGATATAGCTTTTCAGAGTTAGCCCTGCAAGGTGGGCCCTCACCCAGCACAGTTTATTTTCTAGGGCATGCAAGCAAAGAGACAGGTAGTTCACTGGTATACATATAAACAGAAACAAGTCCGGAAATCTTCTTTGTTGCTTCTAGCCGGCCAGACATGAAAGCCAAAACAGACTGACGAAACCCAAAGTGACCTACCTGGACGCACCCTTTGCAGCTCATTGAATCCAACACAACTCATATAAATCATAATCCTTGAAAATATTTCTCAAAATAACAACCGTGAAGCAGCTTATCCAAAAACAACACACGGACAACGCGCGGACACTGTGCAATTGCAAACTAGAACTCAGGTAGTTACCGCTGAGCTGCTCCCAATCTCCAGCTTCAGATTCTGGAAAATGGTAGAAATAAAGGATACAGTGCACAGCTGCATATTTTCAGCCTCCCGTAGGACATCGAACGGGAGGCACATAAACAAGTCCGGGACAGGTCGGGGCAGCTGCAGCTACAATTCGAATTCGCCGTTCCCGTGACACTGTCACGTTACGTGACACACGGGACGTCCAAGACGGTATTGGTTCAACATTGTTCTGTGAGTTGGACCAACACATAGACCAACATTCCAAGATAAAATTTGTGTTTGTGGAGCATTTTTGTTTCATGTCTATCATTGAACAGCTGACGACGGAGTTGCGTGGGGCGTGCAACCAACGGCTACATCGCCTGCATTTTGAATTTTTGTGCTCCGGAGTAACTTCTGTTTCTCCAATCTTGTTGTATTACTTATTCCATGCTTGGATAAGTTAATAGACTGCTTTTGCGAAGACTCTCGAGGCTGTTTTAGCACGGCAAGAAACGGCTAAGCAGAGATGAGGCACGGCTTGCAGAGGTTGGGGCTCGTTTAGGCCTCTGGGCTGGCCAAATGTAAGGTAAGGACAAAGAATGTGCCTTTCTACTGTGTTTACTTCAATGACCTATTCAAATTGCATTGCTTCATTGAGTTGGGGTCCTAGCAGAACTATGCTGCAGCATCAGTGTCCAGGTGCTGCAGGCCCTGAGGCATTTCAGCCTGTGCCTTACATGTCTATCGGTATGTGGGGGCTTAACTCATAATTCAGATCAGTTTGCACATTGTGTGCTTGTTCACCATGTGTGTTAGCTTCCTTCTTAAAGAAGGATAGCATTGGGTAGGGGGATTCTTTGTATTGTGGGTTGTCAAGTCTAGTACAAGAGAAAGACTTTGGGGAGGGGGCACACTGTATCAATGCTTGCAGTAATGCTTCCAAGTCCCGTCGGCCAGCATCACTGCTTCTTCATAAAACGATGTTATCACCCCCGAGGTACATGGGGGCTGGCCACAGATTGGCGTCCACCACAACGAATGTGAGTGTCCATCCAAAAACAATGCACTGATGGGAAATGTGACAACGACGAGCCCCCTCAGCACTCGGCTACGAAGGTCGGTGAGCCAATATTTGTCGCCATGAACACGGCTGCAACAAGGACTCGCACTTCCGCTTGAAGCTAAGAAGCTTTCGGTTGCCAGGGAGCCTCAGAATAGATGAGGTGCGCCTCGAAGGCAATGCGCTCCCGCAGGTCTGAGGGCAGCCGAGCCAGTGCGCCCCACAGGGCCAGCAACCGGGGATGATCTCTCCCTTGCGCCAGCCTCCCCGCCTTGAAAAAGACTCCCGCCAGTGCAGCAGCCCTCTCCCGCCTCACCGCAACCAACTCGCCGAGTGGAGCGCGCAAGCCCAGCTTCAGCTTCCGCCCCAGGTACAGCACCATCTGCCAATTCACGAGGTCACTCTCAACTCTATCAGCTACCGGAACAAGGACCTCCAATTTAACGGCAGTGGACTCCAGCAACGGGGTGGCCCATGCGGGACCCATGTGATCGCACACGTACCGCAGCACCGCCAGGGTGGTGCCCGCTGGACTGAACTGGCCGTTAAAAAGCCTTTTAGGAAAGGCTCTTTCCGGAGGCCGCCTGCACTCGACTGGAAAGCCGGCTGCGCGGGCATGCTCGTGGAGACACCTCAAGCACTCCAGCCAGTCGGGGCATATCTCCGTATGGACACCATAGGGCGTGCTGCTGGGAGTAACCACCGCCTCAAAGGTCGTGGCATCCCAAGGAGCCCCGTTCTTGAGCGCGTACCGCAGGGCCCCCACGTTGCCTTTACGGGCGGCGGAGTTTGTTGTCTCAATGCTAAAGGGAGCGCCCAGCTCCCGCACATACCGCAACATGTCCTCGCCACCCCACATTGTATAGTGCTCCAGGAGCACCATATGCAGGAGCTGTGCATCGGGCACACCGCTTCGACTGACGGCAAGCAACCAGCATGCCCTGGCCGCATGGCGCGAGAGCAAAAATTCCTTCTCTACGACGTACACGGCTGGGTGGTAGCTGGCTTTGGGGGGTCTGTGCTGCTCATACCCCGCGTTAGCAACAGCTGCATACACTCCACGCTGCCACTCTCAATTGAAAAACACATTGCTCTGTCCCAGGGCCGGACCCGCACCCGCTCAAGGCAGTACCGCAGGACCTCGGGCCTGTCTGCAGACACAGCCAACTCTTCGCCATTGGCGCTCCACTGGCAGCCGCGGTGCTGCAGAAACTCCAAGCAGGCCACCTGGGCCTCCCGCTTGGCTTCACTCTTGCGTGCTGCGCTCGTCAGCAAAGGCAGGTGCACCAGACCAGGGTCGAGATCCAGGAGATACTTCAGTCAAGCATTTCTGCTTGCGGCGTCACCTGCAGTGATGGCACGACGGCAGCGTCAGTTCGTAGCCTGTGGGAAAAACCGTCCACGCTACAACGTTTCCAGGAACAGCACACAGCACTCTCCAACAGTAGAGGTTGGTCAAGGATACCAACATGCTTCGGACAAGTCTTACAAATGATGTTAACTGCTCTCACTCTTGCTAAAGACCACGTAACACTACGCCTTGCCTGATAGCAGAGTTCAGCACCAAAGAGGCCTTGCGATGTCTACTTTACGTCACTAGAATACAATAATAGTTCATCAGTAACTCAGCAAGGTCTCTTTGTGATGTTTGTACAGTGAAACTATCTTACCGCCACAACGGTGGACGTCAACATAAGTCTCAATGAGGTCAAACATTCAGTGCGCTCTCGTCATGCACTCTCATCAATGCACACAGCATTAATATCTAACTGGTCTGAATGTTTGAGCACAATCGTATCTGGAACGACTTTGAGAATCCTAAACACACCTGCAGTGATGGCACGACGGCAGCGTCAGTTCGTAGCCTGTGGGAAAAACCGTCCACGCTACAACGTTTCCAGGAACAGCACACAGCACTCTCCAACAGTAGAGGTTGGTCAAGGATACCAACATGCTTCGGACAAGTACCGAGCCGTTCCTGGGCTGCCCAGGGATGGCTCGGACTGCAGGGATCCTAAAGTACTACCATACGTAATGTCTATTGAGAACGCATATCGTACAAGTCACGTGTTATGTCATTGAGGTACGAGTATGATCTATACCGTTCATAAAGGGCTATAAAGGCTATAGTTTACACTGCTGTTGATGGCATGTGACAGGGGATGTCACTAAGTACAGTATTGACCAATTCATTCAACACTTCCCCTTGACAGCACCCTGTCACCTATGTCATCTTCACAAGTCCAAACCCTCGCCTGTGCATCTGGAAGGCAGGGCGAGCGAGAGGCTTTGTCAGCATGTCTGCCTTGTTCCTTGCAGACTCCACATAGCAGAGTGTAACCTGCCCCTTTGCAATAGCTTCACGTGCAAAGTGGAAGCACACTGCAATGTGCTTAGTATACTTGCTATACAGTGGGTTTTTCAGGTTAGCAATGCACCCCTGATTGTCACAGTATAGCTTCACTGACCAAGGAGGAGTTCCGATTTCCTCCATGAACCCACGCAGCCAGTTAAGCTCCTTAATAGCCAGACTGGTTGCCATGAATTCTGCTTCCACAGTGGAGGTAGCAACTGAGTGTTGCTTCTTACTACCCCAGACCACAGCACTGCCAAACACTGATAGCACATATCCCGAGGTAGAATGCCTGCTGTCAATATCGCCAGCATAATCTGCATCAACATGACCTTCTAACACAGGCCCTTTCCCTCCCAGCACTAAGACACACTCTCGAGTAGACTGAAGATACCTCAATACCCTCAAGCCCTCATTCATGTGGGCAGTGGTGGGAGCGTTCCGGTAACGGGACAGAACACCCACAGCCTGAGCTATATCAGGTCGAGTTGTATTAGCAATATACAACAGAGACCCAACAAGCTCACAATATCTATGCCCGGGAGGCAGTGGAGTCCCAGACCCAAAGCTGGTCTCACCCACTGTAACCTGCGGCATCCCAGACATCACAAAGTCTTTACTCATGGGAGTATCGACTGTACGTGACTCAGCACTCACCCCAAACTTCTCACACAGTGCATCAATCTTAGGCACGCAGCTCAGTGATAAGCACCGATTCTCTCTATCTCTCAGGATCTGGCAGCCCAAGAAGTCCTTGACTTCACCAAGGTCATGAATCTTGAAGCTTGCCAACAGCTCCTTTTTCACCCATTCTATCTCTTCCGCACCCATTGCCACAATCAAAAGATCATCAACATACACAAGCATGTATGACAGCTCCCCATCCTCGTGTCTCTTTATGTAAACTCCCGCATCGCTCTTACACACTTCATATCCCATACTCAGCAGCTTCTCATTCAGGGTCTTGTGCCAAGCCCTGGGAGCCTGCTTCAGGCCATAAAGGGCCTTACGCAGTCTGCACACAATGTTGGGGTTGCCATTATCAAACCCAGGAGGCTGTGTCACATACACCTCCTCCTCTAATTCACCATTCAAAAAGGCGGTCTTTATATCCACCTGGTGAATTTCCATGTTCTTTGCTGCAGCAGTTGCTAGCAAAGTCCTCCTGGACCCATAGCTACTGGTGGGTGCAAAGACCTCATCTACATCAACTCCAGGAATCTGTCTACAGCCCTGGGCTACAAGCCGAGCCTTAAATCTCAACACGTTCCCATGTGCATCAGTCTTCACAGAGAAGATCCAATGCACAGGGATCACCTTGTGTCCCCTGGGTCTCTCAACGTACTCCATCACCTCGTGCGCATCAAGAGAATCTTGCTCCTCTTGCATTGCCTGGCGCCAGAATTCCCACTGAGGGGATCTTTGCGCCTCCCTGAGGTTTCCAGGGATTGGCACCTTGGACCACCTCACCCCAGGTATCTTACCCTTTGCAGGATTCAGATTGTGATCATGCACAACATGGCTATCCTCTCTAGGCTCACACGCACGTGCTTCCACTACTCTTTCGCTCGAGGTTACTGCGTTACACACCTCTCTGACTCTCTCCCACTCTGGAGGTGTCTGCAGCTTTCTCTCCTTGGAGGATTCACATGCTGCTCCACTCAATCTGGGTCTTACATCACTCATCATGTCCCAAATGCACTCATCACTTAAAGGCGCAGCATAATCTGGCACTGTGCGACACCCTGCAGTGGTGTCTCTCTCATCCACGCTTGTACTCTCACAACACACCTGTGACTCCCCAGTGTGTCCCTCACAAGCACGCAGAGCCTGGCCATCTGAAGACTCCCTTTGTCCATCAAGTGTCTGATTGGAAATCTCCAAACTGACCTCTCTTGCCTCACTCTCAGCGCTTACATGATCAGACATGCCCTCCAGCCTGGCCAAGTCCTGTCCATTAGGCTGAGCTTCCGTTGCTTCCCCTGGGCAAATGGCCTCTGACATTCTCCTATTCTCTCCATCACTCACATCTCCATCATGTTCCACAGTGACCTCAGCTGCAGTCTCACGTGCTGCTACTCTCTGATCATACCGTTGCTGCCGGGTCAGCCCGTCTTGCCCTCGGACACCCATGGCCCCAACTTCCATTCGAACACATTCTTGCACATTATTCAAACGTTGCATGTGTGACTTGGTCTCCTCGCCTCCTCGCGCCAGGTTCTCCATGTGTCCGAGTACGGACCAGCTGTGGCCGGACTGCGTATGGCTCAGCTCCGAGGAAGTGGGCTCCCCGTCCACGTTGACACTTGAAGTCTCAGAATTCTCACAGGGGTTGATTGCACATGGGGTAGTTGCACAGGGGGTGGTTGCACAGGGGGAGTCAGGTCCGGACTGCTGCACGTTGACCTCTCGGTTGCAGAGAGGCTCAGGATCATCTGAGTCCCAAAAAGACAACTGACCCAAGGACTGCTGGCCCTCCTGTTGTACAAAAGGCAAGGCAAAGGGCTGCTGGACTGCATTTGGACTCACAGGAGACATGGTGCTAAGCCCCACTCTGTCTGCGCCCCTTAAGTGCTCCAGAAAAGTAACATCTCTGCTTTCTTTCCAAATCCCGTTTCCCATATAAATTCTATATGCCTTTGACACACTGGAATACCCTGTGAAGAGACCAGGGGAGGTCTTAGACTCAAACACTCCCCTTTGGTGATCAGGTATGTGCACATGTGCTAGACAGCCAAAAGTCCTGAGCAGGGATACATCGGGCTTTACCCCATGGAAGGCTTCATAAGGCGTCTTGTCACGTCCAGTCACAGGTCCCATATTGTACAGGATGCAGGCTGTCTCCACTGCTTCCTTCCAGAGTGACTGTTTGGCAGCTGCATGCAACATGAGTGTTCTGGCCTTCTCCTTGATTGTTCGGTTCATCCGTTCAGCAACGCCATTTTGCTGAGGCGTGTATGCTGCAGAGGTCTCAAATTTAATTCCCTCCTGCGTACAGAAACCCTTCAATGTACTGTTGAGGAATTCTGTCCCCCTGTCAGTACGAATGCACTTAACAGAGCGGTTCAACTGCCTCTGCCAAAAAATCAGGAGGTCTCTGACTGCACTGCTGATTGCATCCTTGGTTTTTACTGCCAGGGCTATGACGTAGTGCGTAGCCTCATCCACAATCGTGACAAAGAAGCGCTCCCCAGTAATAGCTGTAGGGGAGATGGGGCCAACTGTGTCCAAATGAATTCTCTCAAGGGGCTCAGTGGCTGCTCTGGAACTGGTTCCAAAAGGGGGACGACTGTGCTTTCCTTGAATGCACGCTTCACATGAAGAGTGACAGTTTGCGCAAGGGGAGAGAGATACAGGGATGCCCAGGACCAAATCTTCAGACTGCAGTCGCCTCATATTAACCTCCCCTGGGTGCCCCAGTCTACTGTGCCACAGTGCTCTCAATCTGCAATCATGAGCGACTGGTGCTCTGGCTGTGTTAACGAACACAGAGACAGGGTTTCTGACTGGACTGACCTTCTGCAAGAAATACAGGCCATTTCTCTGTGCAACTGAACAAGACCAGTTTTGAGCGCCACGCATACCAGTGTAACTTCCCACACTGTCTGTCACAAAACTAGCCCCATCACGTATAGCAGCTGTCACTGAAATCAGATTAGCTGTAGCTGAAGGAACACAATGCACATTGTGAAGCCACAGGGGTTGCTGTTCTGCACTGCTCAAGCATAGGGAACCAGTTGCAATTATCTGTCCCGTGGCATCTGACGTAGCCATATGCAAAGGAATGGGATTTCTGTGCAGGGTGGGGGAATGTAGCAGGGACAGATCATTGACTAGGTGGATGGTGGCTCCACTGTCCACCAGAAAACTTCTCGCTTCTGGCATGACGCGTGTTGGTGTTAAGACATTCAGAGAAATCATGGCAGACATACCAGAGGGTGGTGGATATCCCCCGGGGAAAAAGTTGTTGCCGTTCCCGCTGCCCTCCGGAGGTCGAGCCACTGCAGCCGACGCTTGATTTTGGAATTGCGGAAGCAGATTGGCCATTGCAGCCATGACTTGCTGCAGGTTCTGTTGCATCTTCTCGTCCGCCTCCTTCTTGAGGCAGTTCCTCTCAAAATGGCCTAGCTTGTTGCAGTAGCGGCAGCGCCTGTTGTCACGCCGGTCCCGTCCCTCCACCTTGGTCGATGAAGCTTGGCCCCCCTGGCCTCCAGCTTGGGTCTCCTGTGGGCTTGCAGTCCCTGGTGTGGTGGAGTAGGCTGGTGTGATGGCTGCCCTGGCCACAGGGGTGACTCTGGGGACCTGGTCGTTGAAGCCCAGTCCCTTGGCTGTGGTGGAGATGATCTCCCACAGTCCCTCCAGATCCTTCCCAGCAGATGAGGAGAACATCCCAGTCTCCTTCGCTTCCTCTGGCAGGCCCTTGATGATTGCCAGCTTGGCTTCTCTCTCCATGATGGAGTGCCCATTTCGCTTGAGTGCATGGAAGAGTGCCACCTTCCTGTTGTAGTAGTCCTCCAACGTTTCTGTCTCTCCCATGCTGGTGTGTAGGAGCTCCAGCCAGCGTGCTGTTACCTCCTGGTCTGCCCCTCCAGTAAAACGCTCTCGAACCCACTGGTAGGCATTGGCTGCCACTTGCATTGCAGCCAGCTTGGCACCCCACGCCTTGGGGACGCTCTCAATCAGCATTAGGAGCGCTGCTGCATTCTCCTCTGTGTCTGGCATTGGAGCTTCAATGGCTGCCTTGCACCTTTTGAGGCCACAGGCTGCCACATATGCCAGATCCCAGAGTGGAAATTCCACTCCCTCTCTGTCCAGAGTCACTGGACATTTGACATTCGTGGTGACGACGCCACCGGTTTTCGTCATTGCGATGCACATCTCTCCACTCTGCGCAGTGGAGTTTGCTGGCTGGCTGGGTGATGCACTGATGGAGGAGCCAGACCCAGCTGATCCAGACTCCGTTGCAGTGTGCTTACTTCTCGTTTTCATGATCACTTGTCTGCTTCTAGTTTTCATGATCAAGCCAGTTCTTCACTCCAAGCCTTAAATGACTTCCCCTGGAAGCACTTCTTCCTAGCTCTGACACTGAGTTGATCAGTCCCAGAAGTACTTCTGCTTTCCCAGCCCAGTTGCTACTGTACAACAATTCCTTCCAGCACTACAGAAGGAATAATTTTACGTGACTAGCTCGATATGTTTGAACGGCCAGACCTCACTCGTCAGTGAAGCTCGCAGTCTCGAAGCGGGGTCCGAAACCCCTTTTCTCCCTGGAAATCTGTCGTGCGTCACTGCAAGCTCAGCTTGGAAAGCGTGGGCCCATAACCTCAAGCATTTCTGCTTGCGGCGTCACCTGCAGTGATGGCACGACGGCAGCGTCAGTTCGTAGCCTGTGGGAAAAACCGTCCACGCTACAACGTTTCCAGGAACAGCACACAGCACTCTCCAACAGTAGAGGTTGGTCAAGGATACCAACATGCTTCGGACAAGTCTTACAAATGATGTTAACTGCTCTCACTCTTGCTAAAGACCACGTAACACTACGCCTTGCCTGATAGCAGAGTTCAGCACCAAAGAGGCCTTGCGATGTCTACTTTACGTCACTAGAATACAATAATAGTTCATCAGTAACTCAGCAAGGTCTCTTTGTGATGTTTGTACAGTGAAACTATCTTACCGCCACAACGGTGGACGTCAACATAAGTCTCAATGAGGTCAAACATTCAGTGCGCTCTCGTCATGCACTCTCATCAATGCACACAGCATTAATATCTAACTGGTCTGAATGTTTGAGCACAATCGTATCTGGAACGACTTTGAGAATCCTAAACACACCTGCAGTGATGGCACGACGGCAGCGTCAGTTCGTAGCCTGTGGGAAAAACCGTCCACGCTACAACGTTTCCAGGAACAGCACACAGCACTCTCCAACAGTAGAGGTTGGTCAAGGATACCAACATGCTTCGGACAAGTACCGAGCCGTTCCTGGGCTGCCCAGGGATGGCTCGGACTGCAGGGATCCTAAAGTACTACCATACGTAATGTCTATTGAGAACGCATATCGTACAAGTCACGTGTTATGTCATTGAGGTACGAGTATGATCTATACCGTTCATAAAGGGCTATAAAGGCTATAGTTTACACTGCTGTTGATGGCATGTGACAGGGGATGTCACTAAGTACAGTATTGACCAATTCATTCAACATTCAGGCATTCCACTTGGGCACCACAAGCTGCGCCTCTGGCTGCCTCTTTCATATTCAAGCAGCCCGCCCTGCTTCCCCCTGGCCTTGGTGAGTTTATTGAACATCAGATTTCCAAGCCAGGTCCCTCATTCACTAAATGCCTAAACAACATTAAATTCTTGAAACAATCTCCCCCCCCCCCCCATTTACATGCTGATCATCTCCTAACATTCCAAATGAATGACTTATGTTTCCCGTCACACCTCACTCTCCCCCCTTTCTCTACACAGAGAGGCACATGCACAAACCCTTATAAGGACCCAGAAATGAAAAATACTTCAAATAAACTGACACATAAACTGACTAAATCTTAGACATGCGGTCCATCTCGAAGGCAATTACTGCCACGCACCTCTGTAAAGTCTGAAGGCAGTTCAGATGTCCCATTATCGCCATGGACTCAGCCAGCTGTATACACACAGACGATCTCCCATACCAGCCCAGAAGGGCCCCAGGCATGCCGCATGGCCTCCCAATGCAGCAAGCAGTGCTACATAGCTGATTCCCTTTTTTTTGAAAATCATCACGGTTTCCCATCCTGGAAAAGAGAGCCCCATTCCGGCGCAGCGCGGCAGAGTGGGCAGCCTCCAGCAGGGGAACGTCGCCAGAGCATGCGGCAATCTCCAAGGCGACCAGGTCGCACGGGCATCCCCATTATGCGGCAAGGTCAAGGAAAGCTGCATTTCCCTCCAGGGCGGCGGCAGGGCAGATCCACTCGGAGCGGCACCCCGCTTCAAGCAGTGCCTCCAAACACTCCGGCGTGGCCTTCCGCATGGCGTGACGGTATAGATCCAGCTCCAGCAAGAAGATCTTCTCCCCATAGCGCACCTCTGAGATGAGGCTGTCTTTCTCTGCCAGGTCGTGCCTCTCCATGACTTGACGCAAGTCGACAATATCGCGCATGTGCCAGGGGAGCGCTGCGTCGATGCTGGAGGGCCACCCGCTTGAGAACAGCCAAGACAGCGTGGGCCTGTGGCCTGCGCTGCAGGTTGTGATGGCTGCTTGCCAAACCTCCAGCCTGCGGAATTCCCCTGCCGAGGCTCTGTCGGGGCTGCCCAGCGGTAGGAAGCGCCCGGCCTCAGCCAGGCCCTGCAGGCATTGTGTGTGACCTGCCCTTGCTGCATCCAGGTGGTCACTGCAGCACTGCCCAGGCACACAGCAACTTCAAGCCAGACAGAGCTCTCAGTAGGGATTGTATGTATTTCTCGAAGTCACTACATATCCCCTTCTCCAAGGTATGTGCAAGCTAGATATCGGTATATCCATCAATCTATCAATCTATCTATCTATCTATCTATCCATCTATCCCTCCCTGGCTCCCTCCCTCGCTCCCTCGATCCCTCCCTCGCTCCCCCCCTTTCTCTCTCTCTCTCTCTCTCTCTCTCTCTCTCTCTCTCTCTCTCTCTCTCTCTCTCTCTCTCTCTCTCTCTCTCTCTCTCTCTCTCTCTCTCTCTCTTTCTCTCTCTCTCTCTCTCTCCCTCCCTCCCTCCCTCCTCCCTCCCTCCTCCCTCCCTCTCTCTCTCTCTCTCTCTCTCTCTCTCTCTCTCTCTCTCTCTCTCTCTCTCTCTCTCTCTCTCTCTCTCTCTCTCTCTCTCTCTCTCTCTCCTCTCTCTCTCTCCTCTCTCTCTCTCTCTCTCTCTCTCTCTCTCTCTCTCTCTCTCTCTCTCTCTCTCTCTCTCCTCTCCTCTCTCTCTCTCTCTCTCTCCTCTCTCTCTCTCTCTCTCTCTCTCTCTCTCTCTCTCTCCCTCTCCCTCTCTCCCCCTCCCCCCCCCCCCCCCCCCCCCTCTCTCTCTCTCTATCTATCTATCTATCTATCTATCTATCTATCTATCTATCTATCTATCTATCTATCTATCTATCTATCTATACATATATATATCTATATATCTATCTATATATCTATCTATCTCTCTCTCTCTCTCTCTCTCTCTCTCTCTCTCTCTCTCTCTCTCCTCTCTCTCTCTCTCTCTCTCTCTCTCTCTCTCTCTCTCCTCTCTCTCTCTCTCCTCTCTCTCTCTCTCTCTCTCTCTCTCTTGGTACGGCCTGGGTGCATGTGTGTGGGGGTTGGGTGTGGGTGTGGGTGTGTGTGTGTGTGTGTGGGTTTCCTTTCAACAACCTGGATTTCACAGTCTGCACACATGTGCCGAAATGCAACTTGAAGATGCGAAAGAATACTACATAAATACAGCTGCTGCCCTTCATCCTTAAACACATTCAATATTGGAGACCTTGAAGAAGTCATCATCATAAATGCTGGCATATGGACGAGCGAATCTACATAAGCAATCAACACTTTCCTACATTCATTGTATTTGTTGGTCGTTAAGGCAAGATTAGACGGTCAATTTCCCCTCGGATGATACTAAGGCTATGAATAACTTCTCAAAGTACATGGAAAAGGTGAAAATATTATTTGAAACAGGTTCTTTGAAAGTCATCTACCGAGGAGCTGGTGCACGTCGCCACTCTTAAAGCTTTCGCAAGTGACTGATATGATTTTTCGTCCACATTGCTTCCTCCTAATGAAGCTACTTCAAGCATCCCTCCGTCGCAACGTCGTCAACCAAGAACTCACTGACAAAGCACAGTCATCTGGTAGCACAGATCGATGGGGCCGCGTCCATGATGCCTTTACGATTCTTTCTTTACGACAGTAAGCAATACCCCATTGGATAAAATTCGGATTCCAGGGACGGAGGTGAAGTTTGGAATCATGCGGCACTTCGAACCAATCTCGCTGTGTAAGCGACCTGACGGGGCCACCGAACGGCGCGGCGCCACACTGCTACCCCCACGGGGCAAAACCTCTGGGGCCACGAGGCCCCAGCGGGGGCCACGAGGCCCCAGCGGGGCGTGGAATTGTATCGAAGATGGTGCATCTCCTCCATCCTTAGACCTTTCATGCCATGAATTTCATGGGGAATGGGTCATGAGATCGACTCCAAGGATGAGAATCGTTAGGTAGTAGCACATGCCAACGTTACAACCTCTACAGAGGTGTCAGAACCCATTGTTTGGGGCGACAAAAGTTTATAAATGTATTCTGAAGTTTGTAAAATTGTGTTACAAACCCATAATCTCTGTAAAAAGTGATCGTGCCCGCCGATGGGGTCGCGCATGTGGCATTTATAATAAAGAAGTCGAACTGAAGGTAATGATACACTGCGAATCTAATCATTAAGTAATTTGTGTGTCTTTTAGACGGTGGCGCCTGTCATAGCTGGCGTTTTCTGTTAAACAATCTACCTCTACTATGTCATATCTGCCTACGACACCCAAGGGACAAGATTTTGTGAAACACTGCCTTCGAGGGAAAGTGTATTAGAGCATGTGTCAGGCGTAGGATTCACCCAAGTTTGATGTAGTATCAAGGCTGTTCGTTGGGCTACCTCACGGTGAGATTGTATTCCTCTTTGCAGCCGTGTGCTTCCTTGAATGTCTAAATTTAAGATAATTCCCTGACTTCAAGACTTCTGTTGGGGCCCTGATCCAACAAAACACCACCTAGTCCGAGCCTCCCATGCCAAAGGACATAACGCTTTTCCCAGGTACCCACAGAGGCACTCAAAGGAGCTCAGGTCCCTCCCTTGCCACCCACCCCTGACCTAAAATTTATTTTCAAATCTATCAACAACAAAGCCCAACCAATATGTTGCAAAACGCGAGATTTGCTAGCGGAAACGGTGTCAACCAGTGGAAATCGTGTACACATGCGAGGGAAGAAGGAGTGCGCTTGAAACTAAGAACACGCAATCAGTAGCCCTATTCACACAAACTTGAAGCTTTTCTTTCTTAAAAGGCAGTTACTTCGATTTTGTGTGGTGCTGTCGAAAAGTGGCCCCGGTATTCGAATCAATCAGTCAACCTGCCACGCCGGCACGCCCGGCTAATTTTGTCAAGTACACAAGTCCGGGGCAGGCACAAACTCATATCTCAAAAATTGCTCATGGAGTAAGGATCCCAAAGGGGCCACTATCTCTGAACAAACTCCCACATTTTGCCAATCAATCCGTCAACACGGGTGGACCTCCAAAAAAACTGCACAAAAGTTTTGCCCTTGGGTGGGGTGTCTTCGGCAGCGGGATTTCGAAACTGCAACTTGAGTCCCCACGGGGAGGCGAGGGTGTCCCTGGCAGGGTACGGAGTCCCTAGCAGCACAGGGGAGTGCCTGCCATGGACGCCGGACAATCCCTGAGGAAATAATCAATTGTGAATTAAACATATTCTATTTGTGGTTAAACGGACCTTACGCATGGTCAGGTTTTGGACCAAGGTAGCGGCCATGAGACCTGATTCATTGCACTACAAGATCCTCATGCATGACATAAGGTTGGCAATAGTAGAAGGCCGAGAAACGTTTTAAACCTTCGGGCACCCTTATGCAACAACTTAAGAAACTAGCATACTATATAGCTGACAATGTGCGGCTTGATAGAGCCTTGCAGATTGACATTTCACACGTGAAGGATCTTTTATACCGTAAAAAAACGACATGATATGGGATGACCTAGACATCTATTTTCGCTCTTATGCATCCGGATATGGGATCCCCATGAGCCTTATTCTGCAGACACCAAAGGTGGTTCGCACGTCCGCCTCATGTGCCACGACTTAAGAGTGCGCTCAGACTCCACCTTCCTAATAGTACATTGCGGACCTTTATGCGATTTAGATTGGGGTGTCATGACCTTCCTATTGATTAGGCAGCTAAGAAGGCATCCCTCGAGACCAGAGGATCTGCACGAGGTGCTCATTAGAGCACCTTACAATTGTGAATTTGTCCGTTCTGAGTCCTGAAAGACCTTAGTTAGGAATCAGCACCTGTTCAAAAGGCCTTGTCTAAAGGCAAGATGAAGGAGAAGACCCTGCCGGATGGGAGCATGCTTCACTTACTCACAAAGCTTCTGATCATGATGGGTTGTTAGGTGTGTCTGCCCTCACCCCGCAGCAGATCAAGGCCCCTGAGCCCTTGCGTTGCCGTGTTCAATACCAGCTTCTATTCCCTGTCTTTCATGGAGGACCTTAGTTCCCCTAGTATTTGGCGATCCTGGACGCCCGGGACAGCCACGCCGGCGTCGTTCATTACCATGGCCATACTGCATAAAAGAATATGATGATTGAACCTTTCTGCAGCTTGTCATAGGCTGCCGGAGACTCTCCCCTCTCCGGCCGAAGAAATGCAGCAATAATCCCCATTATCTCAAGGCAAGGGAGTTAGTAACCCAGTTACATCGATGGATATCCATCTTGCGAACAATCCTGACTCTCGCAAGCTTACCGTGGGAAGCATCGCGAGATCGAGCAGCTTGAGTAATCAACAAACGGTGTTCACCTTGGTTTGTCATCGAAGGTCCAACAGAGCTTATATCGTATCTGAGATATGGATGCATTGTAAGCCAAACAGCAACCACATGTGTACATCATACGCGTGGAGCCGGAACATACGGGTACGCGGAAGCCACTACCGTCCCCGGCGAAAGGCCCGGCCGTCCAAACGATTCCGGACGAGGTCAGATCGTTAATCAGACGGCCAATTTCTTAGGTTTCCGAATCCTTGGGTAAATTTATGGTGTGTGGTTAGGATAATCTTCACTCTTTATAATAAATGTACGGGATGTTTAGCTGGACGACTGCAGTGGTCCACGAGTCATACAAGGAGCTGGTCTTGCAGACGTGATGTACTCTTAAAATATCTCTGCACACGTCTACCGGTATACCGAGGTACCTTGCAGACTTTACACTTCGCCAGCACCTTAATTTCACATTTTATATTTCAAGTGTAATCCTGTTGCTACATCAATACCGGTGATCCACTCCACAAATTTCCCATATATGTAATCCAACCGCACGAATATATCTACATATGTGTAAATATCTTTATTTATATGCATCCAATACGAAGGAAAATTTGTTGTTGAACGAACTGCAGTTCTCGTATTGTCGACACGGTCAAATTGAAATATGAACAAACTGCAAAACATTGCAACTGCAGGCTATGCATTTCCGGTGCCCTCTGGGATTAAGTGAGCTTTGGAAGCCAACTGTCAAAGTTTAAAAAGTTATTCGCTATTCGCAGAGTTTTGAAAGGATTGAATCCACTTTGACGGCAAGTCTGGAATCTTGCAAGTACAGATTCGTGCCGAGATATACGCAACTACGAAAAAGTACTTTTCCAACATAGGTAGCCAATTAGATTTTGGTTGCTTGCGTGTAGGCTTCGGATCAGTGCACGGTACAATGGCCTCAAGAAAATCTGTTGTAGAAACGTCGGCAGCAAATTGGCGGACAACTCTCTGCAATTGCCGTGTCTGCCTGTCGAATCGAAGCTTTATACAATGTGTAACCGATGGGCTCCAAGCGTACTTGTACGTCCTCCGCGACAACCTTGGCAGCTCCAAATTAAAGTGGCACGATATCACGAAAATGCCGAAATATCAACCGCAGTCAAAAGAGCTTTCTAAGTGTACGGTATGCATGGCTACTCATTTGCACTAGTAGATTTCGCAACTATAATTCGATGCGAATTCGATGTCGCTTTTACTGGACAGTCGTTTTCGATTCGAATTCGCCCTGAATTCGGTGAGCAGGGAGCCTGCCTTCGACACGCGTTTTCCGACTGGCCGAATTCGATGCGGATTCACATAGGCTCTCGCGATCGATGGCAGCCCGGGGCGAATTCATACCGAATTCGATGTTGTCCCAGCGAGTCATGTGGGACAACATCGAATTCAGTACGATTTCGTCCTGGGCTGCCCCTGTTACTTAATCACCAAGAGGATTGTGCGTTACTTTCTGGCTTAGGTATGAGGAACATTCTATGACACGGATGTGTTCAAGCCGCCCTCTGCGATAAGCGTTGCTTTGCACGCGAGGGCAAGTTGAAAGCCTATTATGATGTAGATTGATAATCATCATGAGTCGAGCAACGAAACAAACCGCTTCTTATTCGTCTGCGGGTCCCTGGGTCTGGGAGAGTCGGCTAGACCCGAAGACAAACAAAAACAGGTTTACAGATTTTGTTGGAAATCTTACATCAAGGAGGCAGCATGTGTGCCGGTGCCACATATGTTCCCCTCGTGATGTAATAGATTTTAGGGTTCTTGATCCCCGTAATTGGGTCGGCAGATCCACGGCTTGTAGACACAAGATGGAGGCTTCGACAGCTCGTGCTGGAACTGCTTATTACAGTGAACAAGAAATTATACATTCGTTGATTGATAAGCTTGAGCACGCTGGCACCTTTGCAGGTGACAACCCGCACCATATCCAATTCGGTTGCCCATCAACGCAAACACGCACAAATTTTAGTTTTCTATCATGTTTACTGGCCTGGTATACAGAAAATTGGCAGTAAGTGCAGCTAGGTTTGTCTAGTAATGAGGTGCAGTAATGAGTCCTGCAGTGGGGTGGTTGCCTCTGAAACCCCGAGTCTTTTTGCGAGTACATGCAGCCCTTCCATACAAACAAGTCCTCCCTGTGTTCATTGCGCACGCACGTCCCCACCAGCACGCACTCTTGCACATGGACGGCTGCGGGTGTGCACTAACAATGAGCAGCCCAGCATGTAATGACAGAGAGGGAGGGGGGGGGGGAGAGCGAGAAAGAGAGAGGGGGGGAGAGAGAGAGAGAAAGAGAGAGAGAGAGAGAGAGAGAGAGAGAGAGAGAGAGAGAGAGAGAGAGAGAGAGAGAGAGAGAGAGAGAGAGAGAGAGAGAGAGAGAGAGAGAGAAGGGGGGGGGGGGGGGGGAAGGGGATTTACAACTTTCAGCAGAGCAGTACACTAACATACTGACGGTACTGTTCGCTGATACGGTCCGGATCTCCGCTGAACCTTCCGAAACATGAAGCCGTTTGATTGCTTCGCAGTAAACTTAGGGTGCCTCTGCTCTCATAGCACTCCTCATGTTCTGCTGTTCCATCTGAGGTGCTTTTATGTCTGATGGCAGTCACAATGCTCCGGACTCCCGGGACTTTGCAAGTAAAGTCCGATGTCGCAGCTGGCGCCCATGCTTTTTTGAGGCAGGTTCGCATTGCTTGATGCTGCCGTGCTTTAAATTTCGCTTCTTATGCATTTCTTATACTTTCGTATTGGTGGTAGCTCGGAATCTGCTCGTCCTTCTACCCCAGATCGTCCCACTGTCACCCGGCTATTGCGGTTGCACTAAGTCAGGCTTGCTCAGGAGTATTGCTGCTTTTAACAGAGGAATTCATATTCCTAGGAGAAATGGCTGAGTATCATATGCTGTTGAACCGTGGTGTACTTGTTGCAGGCACTGTCCTGGTGTTCCTTGCAGTTGGTGCCCCAGAATCTCATGAACAATATAGTTTCATATAGTGCGTTGATGTAGGACTGTGAATGCAGATGTTTGGGGATACCTGCTGCGTGTCAATGTACACCTCGACATCTTCGTCTGCCAGACACACAAGCTGCAATATGCAGTCAAGCGTTCAGGCCAAGGACTACCCAATTACTACCATTGGACTAGACACATGTAAAATAATCTATACTCTTTGCTGCACCATTCAAGGAGGGGAGCTGGTAAGAGGCACCCTGGCTCGGAATCCCAATTCACACAGTTGCCCTGTCTCCCCCCCTCCGCCTCTGGTGTGTCTTACAGTGAGAAGGGGGCTATGTGTTGGGGGTTCCCACCGGTGATAAATGTTCTTATAGAAATTAAGCAAGGCTGCGTAAAGGTGGTTCAAGTAGTGCATCTGCTGCAGTTAATGCTGCACCTCCTGGTATTCTCTCTGCAGGCAATACACACTGCTGTGGGCAAATGAAGCACGTATGCGTTAAAAGCACTACTGGCTCCATGGGTGGATCTCCTCAAAGACTTGTCAACACTCCTCAGGGAGAAGGTCTGGTCAGTAGTGCATTGCAGGGTGAGAGGCCTCTCCTAGCCCTCAATCTCCCTCCCCCCCCCCCCCCCCCCGGCCACAACCCACACACAACCCCTCTTGTGTGACAAGCATTTTTTAGTAATTTTTAATCCGTTCTTGCATATAATGGGCGATGTGGGACAATCATGAGATGTGTTGGATGCAGGGGCTTGTCCACTGTTTGCTGCAGCCAACGTAACCACAGGAACTGCATCCCATCAGGGAAATTGATGCGCAAGGAGTTGCATCTTCCTCAACCTCTCAAGATGCAGCTTGTAGCAGTTTCAGAATTCGTGTTTCAAATTTCTATACATCTTGTTCAAGTCTTCGCGCCTGCAGGTAAGTCTTCTTCGTTTCTCAGCACATTTACTACTGTCTTTGGCTCATGCAGTGCAAAGACGTTGCTCCCAAAAAAATTCGGGAAGATCATCTTATGTTGTAGTTGGATGGGTTGAGTCTGGTTCCTGGCTGCTACCAGCTCTTGACGTTCATACAGTTTACGACAGTGGTGGGAGGGCTTTTCAAGCCAGCCCGGGTGTCCACCAGGGCCTTGGGGATGGCCCAAGGGCAGAGCGCCACTCAAGGGCACTAGGTCCAATTGGACCTAGTGAAATACGACCTATTTCAGTACGACTTATCTATGCGACTGCCCCATGCACTACCGTGAGCTATGCGCCTGCATTTCTTTAAACATCCTGGCCTGATTTGTCTTCTTTGAGACTTTGGGGCATCTTTGGGAGACTAGTAGATTTCTCCTGGATGCTGGAAGGGGTATGGCAAACCCGTAGGAGACATCGGCACGAAGGCAGGGAAGCATGGGAATGGGGTTAAGGATAATCCTGGCCGGATGAGGTTGCTGTGGGACAAGAGGCAGCGAGGATGGGCAACCGTGCAAGGCTGGTAGGCCAGGGGGGACTGAGCCGAGCAGTTGGCATAAGGTACAGTTTAAATAAGGTACAGTCTAGATACTTGAGTCTAAGCATACAGCTTGAAAGGTGTAAGTATGCCATGGTAACCTGCGAGCGTGCGTAAACACAAAGCCACACACATTGATCATAGTAGGCCAGGATGGGAAGGCCGGGGGAAAGGGCAGGCAGGGATCAACAATGGAAGGGGTGATCAGATGGGACCAGCAGGGTGTTGGTATCTAATAACGGTTGCATGGATGAGGGGGGATGAGGATGAGGGGGGTTGGTGTATGTCAACAATCAATGTAACCGTGTGTGGTATGCTAACTCTGTGGGACTGATCAAAAGGAACTAGGGGATCTGTAGTAGCAATTGGTGATAGGGATTTGGTGATAGGGGCTTAACAATCGCACAATAAGAGCGTTGTGGGCCACGAGACAGCAAGGATGGGTAACCGTGAAAGGGCTGGCAGGCCGAGGCGTGCAGGGTCAAGGTGACTGGCATATGGTACATTTAAACAAGGTACAGGCTAATTGCAACAGGTTAGACTGTCAGGTTGGGGCAGCTGGAGGTGCCTATGGAGGCTGGACCATCGTGTGGAGAGGAAGGCTGGTGGAAGGAAACAGCATAATGGAACGGAATCAGCCTGGAGCCTGGCAGAAGACGGCAATTCCCTAGGAGTCTGTTGGCAGGCTGGTGGGGAGGCTTGGGCATGAGGATGATGATAATACTGGAGTGTTATAGGTGATGTGGGGCAGAGACATTGCGTATGACTAACCAGGCAAGGCTGGCAAGCCAAGTGGGGGGGGGGGGGCTGGGCCAAGGGCTGACATAAGGTACAGTTTTGTTAAATATGGTACGCCTGGGTGGCAGGGCAGTGGTTGGTGTTAGTGGATTTGGAGGAGCAGGAGTTCCATGTGCCACGAAATAAGGCAGAGTACATCCTCAGTGGTGATCGGGCTTCCTTGAGGCTTGGCTGTGGGGATGCTGTGTCCAGAATGAATGCTTTTAACAAAGGGTTACAGGATGGGCAGGGGTGGGAAAGAGATCATGGTGTGAACTGAGCCTAATGCATATTAGGTACCGAAATTTTTACAAGAATGTGTGTGTGTGTGTGTGTGTGTGTGTGTGTGTGTGTGTGTGTGTGTGTGCGTGCGTGCGTGCATGCGTATGTGTGTGTGTGTGTGTGTGTGTGTGTGTGTGTGTGTGTGTGTGTGTGTGTGTGTGTGCGCGCGCGCGCGGGCTCTTTATGATTTTGATTTCATGAGATCTGATCAATGCACAAGGTGTTACTGCAATGTCTTGGAGGTCCATGAACAACCATGCTAGCAACTTTTTACAAGTTAATATTGGCAAGCCATTGGTATTGGTACTGAGGTGCTTGCGCCCATGCATGGCGCCCCTTGGAATCATTCAGTGGGATGCTTGCAAGGGTACACCTGTAGGGTTAGTATAGGTATACCAAGCTAGGATACGTGTCGTACATCCTTGAACCAGACGAGAGCGCAGTCTTGTATCTAGAGAAGTTAGAAGCCACACACTTGTGCTTGCAAGCGTGTAAGTCCCAGTCCTAATTGGGGTATACACAGGCACATATGGGGTTTATAATTACTGGAATCTAATGGTCCATGTAAAACAAGAGTTCTATCTGAACAAACTGAGCTCGCTCGAGCTAAGGATGTCATTCCAGACCCATTACTAACCGACCTGTACATTGCACTGCTCTGTAACCGAATCGAATACATATCGAATTCAGCCTGTATGCCCCATCAAATCCTCAATCGAATCCGTATCGAATACATATCGAATTCAGCCTGTATGCCCCATCAGATCCTCAATCGAATCCGTATCGAATACATATCGAATTCAGCCTCTATGGCCCATCAAATCCTCAATCGAATCCGTATCGAATTCAGCCTGAATTCGCATTGCCAAGAATACATGAGCGATGCGAATTCGAATCGAATTCAGTCTGAATTCGCAATATCAAGAATCAAGGAGCGATGCCGAATTCGGCCCGAATCTGGTTTAGAAAACGCGTGGAAAACAGCGGCACCGGCGAATCGAAGCGAATTCGGCATCCCGACACCAGGATGAATTCCGCATCGAATTCGCATCGAATTATAGTTGCGAAATCTACTAGTGAATAAATGGTAGTTAGTCACTAGGGGAAGCTAACATTCTGGGTCACTAGTGTTATGTAGCATAACACTTGACAGCTCATGGGTGTATACAAACGTACACTTGCTTTTGTATAAAAAAGCAAAAACAAAAAACTCAATAAATCCTGACTAATTCCCATGTTTTTTGCAATGAATTAGGCATTCATTTTTACGATAAGGCATACCTGAATCCTGAATACTCGAATGTCAGTATTGTATGATAATGATATGGGGAAACCACGTAGGTTTGTGCGCATCTTGTC
>KV908500.1:207789-215289 GCA_002005505.1 Botryococcus braunii
CGCCCTCGTTTGCTTTACTTCTGGGGGCAAAGGATTCAGGATTTAATATGCATACCGATGTGATGGACGCGGCGAATGTAGCTTATGATATTGAACCTGATGGAACTGGCATTGTCCCTGACAAAGAATCACCAATAGCGGAGTGGTGGCTGATCAGCCCAGAAAAGGCTCATGTTGCCCTTTCCTGGATGAGCACGGTGCTTACTGATGTTAATAAACGTTTGATTGCGTCTCGGGAACTTCGTCCGCCAAGCGACGTCCTGATTTCCAAGCTGCAAGATCCTGTCTCTTGGAAGGAGTTGTGCAAATCGTTAGGTCAGGATAATGAAAACGGAGATTATGCTGCGCACCTCCAGCAGCTCCCAGGTGAAGTGGTGCATGTTCCCCCGGGGTGGCTGCACTGGGTACGGAACCACCGTCGGTGCATTAAGGTCGCTTGGGTATTTGCGGTACCAATGCACTTTCCTCTGTACGTGAGACATGCTCACAAATCAAGGAGCGATTGGAAGACTGAATACATTAACCCACCGGGCATGGGGGGGTCCATAGATGACATTCTTTTCAACTTTCCGAAGGTCTGATATTCAAGATCAGGTGGACTAAGGAGGGGTCCGTAGCCTTCTCGGGTATATACAAGAACAGGTACAGCTTTTGAACGTTCTGTTGTCCACCAATATCCCTTGTCTTTGGATAGCAATTTCAGCTTTAAATTGCTTTCTTGTAAACACATAATTAATTTTCAACCAATATGTCCTACCGGTAAACCCGGAGCACACACGCCTGCCGGCACTCACAGTTACATGTGCTCAGCTCCCCCCCCCCCCCCCAAACACACACACACACACACACACACACACACACACACACACACACACACACACACACACACACACACACACACACACACACACACACACACACACACACACACACACACACACACAAACAAACACACACACACACACACACACACACACACACACACACATACACACACACACACACACACACACACACACACACACACACACATTTGGCGGGTACTGGTATATACCGGGTAATGGTACATGTGAAGCTCGACTTGAGTGTGAAGGGGCAGTTCTTCTTTGCACCTTTTAAAAACAAATTCCCAGTTTTGTAAGATCTTTAACCCTGACAATTTCGGTCTGTCTTTGGTGAATGAATGCGATTCAATTCATGTGATACTGCGCTTTTAACGATTGTTTCGTACAAAGCTATGGCTATGGCTATGGCTTATGCGTTCACAAAGATTGCTATGAACACGCAGGTCGCCTCCCGTGCAAACTTGTTTTACTTGACGACTCAAATAACATTCATATTGCAGTATTGAATGCGCATGCATGTGTCTGCCAAGGACCAGAAAATACCCAGAGGAAAATGGTGGACGGCAAGGCTCGTAAGCGTCCGCGACCCAAGGATGAGATTAAACTCCAGGCACAGGATACAAGCAATGCTTTTGATGGGCAAAGATGATCGGCGTGATGCCTTATTGGGATTTGAAGCTGCGCCACATACATTGACAAAAGCTGTGTCCTCCGGGTTCATACCAGGTCTATACCAAGATCCCAGACAAAGATCGATCTGGTTCCCGCGGGTCTCTGGACTTTGGCGTCGTACCTCATGTTTACAGGATCTTAAAATATGTTTTAGTTTTTTTAATGAGGTCATAATCATACTAAGAAATTGATCGAAAGGATAAGTTCCAGACAACTCCATTTCTGTATGGGAGTTGAACTATATACCGCACTTAATTGTACTTCTATCAGCAGGAAAACATGTAGTCTCTTCAACAGGAATGTGAGAGGGCTACGTACGTGGTTTGAAGAGACTACGCAACATGTCAGTTCTCACTAGGCAGTCACACGGGGCGACTTGACTAGCTTTATTCTTCGTCGTACAATTCATGGTACTTGTTAAATCGATCTTATCAGTTTGCACTGAATACTGAGCTGTGTCAAGACGTGTCAGCGGTGCATGTACAACACCCAAAGAACAGGGGTTAAAAGGCATCCAAACTGATCCTCATTATCGACAAAGGCCCGTCTCGATGTTAATAGCGACCTGTCGTTTATGTCCTGACGTCACATCAGCAGAGAAACGGCGACGTGCACGTGATAGCAGGCCGCGTAAAAATTGTTTGAATGCGAGTGTGCAAATACACATGTGCAGCTGTTATACATCGACGTCGAGAACTCCATGAATTGGTAGCCACGCACAATTGTAGTCATTGTCAATCTTTATTTCAGGCGTCAATTAGAGCTTATATGAGCTTGATTTTCAATGCATGATCAGCGATGTGATCACACATAATCAGAACTTGCTTTAGATTCTATGGAAGGTCTTGGAAGGACGTTGCCTCAATCATGACACCGAGCATTGGTGTTTTGGATGCCCCGGTACCAGTTAATGTTGTCACAACATTGAAATATTGCTCTGAAGGAGCATCTTAAGAGCTTGGGACGCCTTCCAAAGGAACTTCTTTAAGTCGCAGCAGTCATGGTAGGAATGCCAGGCTGACTCATTGATGGACTAAAAGCTCATGAGCCTCTTCATCTAGGAGTTGCTCCTTAGAAGCTTAATAATTAGAAGCCGAGGTTGTCAAGATCTTTGAGGGGCGCGTTGTGCAAATACAAATGTGGAAATGTGGGCATGGGGGAATGGGGCGTGTTGTACAGTAACATGTTCGACGCCTTAACAGTAAACAGTTTTTGCTCTAGAGCGGGTGAATTCAACGTATATGGCGCCATATCTTGTACGACATTATGATAAGATGATCGAAAGCTAAATAAGACACAACAAACTACAATAATATCACACATCATCGATGTATCACACATATCATATCTCATCGTTACATCGCATATCAACTATCACAGATTAATCGATATTCATACCGCTGATAATATAATGTAGTAACCGCTGATAGTATAAGTCCGCTGATATTATAATGTAGATATTCAAAATTCAAGTTCTCACACACACACACACACACACACACACACACACACACACACACACACACACACACACACATATATATATATATATATATGTATGTAGATATACATGCATATATGTATGTATATGCATATATGTATATATATATATATATATATGTATGTAGATATACATGCATATATGTATGTATATGCATATATGTATATATATATATATATATATATATATATGTATGTATATGTACACATATATATGTATATGTATATATAAATATATTTATACATATTTATGTATATATATACATATATATATATGTATATGTATGTATGTATGTATGTATGTATGTATGTATGTATGTATGTATGTATGTATGTATGTATATACATATTTATGTATATATACATATATATGTATATATATACATAATTATGTATATATATATACATATATATGTATATGTATGTATGTATGTATGTATGTATGTATGTATGTATGTATGTATGTATGTATGTATGTATGTATGTATGTATGTATGTATGTATGTATATATATATATACATATTTATGTATATATATACATATATATGTATATGTATGTATGTATGTATGTATGCATGTATGTATGTATGTATGTATGTATGTATGTATGTATGTATGTATGTATGTATGTATGTATGTATGTATGTATGTATGTATGTATGTATGTATGTATGTATGTATGTATGTATGTATGTATGTATGTATGTATGTATGTATGTATGTATGTATGTATGTATGTATGTATCACACCACTTATCCACAGGCAGACGATTTGTGCCATAGTAGTACTGCCTTAACTTGAGACTTCGATGGAAGGTGCCATATATACTAGATAGCGAAGTTGTATACATGTAAGTAGACTGCCTTACCCATACAGACTATGCACAAATGCTTTCTGATATGTGCATGCCTTGAATAAGTTATCACATTGTTCCTTCTTGCAGACCTAAGGAAGATGGTCCCTGAGTTGCTGTATTGATATGTAGGAGTCCTGATCAGCAAAACATGTTGTGTGCCCGAACTCGGACAAGGTGCGACCCCTTGTCCGAGCTCGAGCTTCCATAGGCCCACGTGTACACCAGGAGCACCTTGTCCTAGCGATCGCCTCCCTCGAGGAAGGCGAGCCGCTAGTGCACTTCCATAGGTCCACGTGGAGCATCCCCCGGCCCCCAAAGAGTCACTCAAAAGAACTCAGGTTCGTCCCTTATAAGGTAAGTATTTTCATAAAAGAGCTCAGGTTCCCCCCTTATAAGTAATTATCACCCAGTTCTGATAGCACATGTGTTTTTCTAATCTATCAAGAACGAACCAAGCGACAAACACAAGTTTCTTGCCGGACTTACCTATTTGTGGAAACCGTCTGCAACTGCGCAGATGCGACTTCGCTTGAAACTAAGAACATGCAATGAGTATACTATAGTATTAATCACAACTCATCTGAAGCACTCTGAAGAGTGCTTCTCCTCCTTGGAGTTGGTGGGCAATAGCTATTGCCTATCATTCACATATAGGTGAATGATTGATTGAGGAAGCGTGATATGTAGGGTCCTGCCTTAACGCCTTGGAAAAGTGCCGGCAGCCTTGGCAGAAAAGAGTGCTAAAAGAATTCTAGGAAAGCTCAGCTCAGTTGGTCCGTCGATATACCACCTTCGTCTGAAGGGCTCGCTTCACACCACCATCAAGCAACAAGTGGAACAGCTTGGAGTACACCTGTGTACAGAAGGACTCTGGAGCGTGCTAGGGCCACCCGAGCAGCAGACCAGATCTAGTGAATCGGAAGATGGGCGTGCGCAAGCGTCGGAGAATTGGCAACACCAAGCAAATGCACCGGGACCCATTGCACCCATCACCCACGCACCCATGCAGCGTCATTTGGAGAAGATGAGAATAAGGGCCTCAAAAGAACTACGTATATAACCAAGGAGCTTCGCGCAACAGCACTTCGCGATCGGTGGATCCAGATGAATCATCTTGAAGACTTTTAAGTGTGACGAAGGGGCCTCATAAGCGAAGGCGGCTTAGGCTCGTCCCATTTCACAAAGAAGTGGGTACAGCGTTTTTAACTGCAACCCGTCATGAACAAGGGGGTGCAACTGCCGCCCGTCGTGGGGATCACCGAATGAAGAAGGCGCCTAGGCTGGTTGGGGTCCAGTACCTGGCAGGAGCTATCCACGGCATTAGCAGCACTGCATGGCACGGCATTGGTAGTACACGAATGTTGCCGTACACATGCATCTTCAAGGTTAACCTAACGATACGGGGACACTAGATCCGGACCATTCTCGGCGTTATAAAGGTTATGAAGGCATAAAGTTATGGAGTTATGCACGCTGCGTAGTACTTGTCTACTTGATGACCTAATGAAAACGTGTTTAGGCCTGCCACACGAAGCTTTACACGGCCATGTAACGCTGTGGAATTTTGAGCGTAACATTTACATTGCCAGGAATTCGCAGCCGCTGTCAGAGTTAACAAACGTTTGGCCTGCCCTTGCTGCACATTAGACGTCCTCAAAATGATACTCATGAGTGATCCCATTGATATGATCCTGACACCATGCAAGCCTTGTTGCAGGGCACGTGAGTTGCATCGTGCATCGATAGCTCCTTGGTCAATACTCTTTATTAAGGTATTTTCATTATCAGTTGATTACCTGGTAATATCAGGCTGATATAAGACTACCGCGTCGTAGTGATCAGGCCCATCCACTTGAACGAGACCGCTCTCACTCAATATGTCAACACCAAAGTCAAGTTTATTGCCCCACTGAAGCCCTTCATGAAGGACTTTACTGCAGAGCATTGATCAATGCTCTGCAGTACAGTGAAGTCTGTAGAATGTCTAACTCAGCTGGTAAGACGTCGTGCACGTGAAGCTCAAACCGACTCTCCTTCGAAGCTTGAAGTTCCAGGTCAAGCAGTTGAGCGCGTACCTTCTTGAGTGCGTCTCTGCAGTGTTACACGTGATGTGAACATGGTGTTTGCAACACTGTTTTGTATTTCGAACAAAAGAAAATGTACTGTGAGGGGTTGACGTTCAAGTCACCCGGTCTAGAGCAAAAGCTATTATTTGAGGCGGCGAACATGCTAGTGTATAGTCATGCCCGCTTTTCCACATATGTACTTGTACAACACGGCCCCAAGAACTTGACAACCTCGGCTTATACTTATAACTTTCAAAATTACAACAACTTGAGCTTTGACTCCATCAATCAGTTAGCCTGGCTTTCCTACCATGACTGCTGCGACTTGAAGAAGCTTCCTTTGGAAGACGTCCCAAGATGCACGTTCAGAACAATATGTCAATATTGTGACAACAGCGATTGGTGCCGCGGCCACCCAAAACCCTAATTCCCGGTGTCAGGTTTCTGTCAACGTCCTTCCAAGACCAAAGAATCTATTGAAGTTGAACCGCTGAAGGTTGCAATTGCATGAACGTTCAAATGCATGAATGTTGCAAATGCATGAAGGGGGACGAGGGCCGGGGTAGCATCTATGCGCATGCAGATGCATGCTCTTACTATAAGCCGTAATACGTACCACGGAAGCCATCAACCTTAAGTAGCTTCCAATGAACGGTCCTTCCCACATATGCCGTCTCCTCAGGAAGATGTGTCCATATTTGGTGCCCTATGTGTTTGTGCACATCTCATCATGCCCTCGGCTGGCCAGACGGAACTTCTTCTTCTTTGCAACAGTGGGAGCAAAATGACCAACCCATTAATGTTTGGAAGACCCCAACCCAAATGTGTCAACCTGCTTGCGCATGTCACAACCGGCGAGCAGCCAGCTGGCGACGCACACCATCCGCAATAAATGAAACCGACCCGATGGATGTCAAGGGACCCCTCCAAAGCTTCCTGTGCAATGATGGCCTGGTTCAAAAGCCCTTGAGGCCTCTGCAACAACACCAGCGCATCAGCATGCAACCCCGCAAGTCTCACAAAACGACAAGGCTTGAAAGGCCACGGGCGGTTGCTGTCGCCCCAGCAAGACAGCATATGCACACCGGGTCTGCCTGTCTATGGCAGCGCTCACAGCGGCCCCTGGTTCTTCTTCTTCTTCGTCTTCCTCCTCAGGAGTAGGTCATGCCACCTATGAATTCAACAAACGAATCTATGTACATCCATGCTCGACATTCGAGCACCCCCTCCCTATGCACTGTGATAGGGATGGACACACCCTATCACCTTAGGGAAGGGGAGGTTAGGGGTGGTGTACATTACCGGCGCCCCCGCAACGACATGTCGAATGCCGATGCCGGAAGCTGCCGGGCCATGCCCCTGGCCAGGGAGCACGTGCCATCCCCAGTAATGTACGCGCAGACTGCGCTGGCAGGCGAGAAGGCACGCGGGCAATTGGATGCCAGCACAGATATGGTTGCGACGTCAACTGAAGACGAGTCCTGCACGCAGCCGAGGTACCCAGCCAGGGGGGACAGCGCGGCGGGGTTGTTGAGCCGCGGGTTGTCGATCGTCAGCTG
>KV908500.1:217789-220289 GCA_002005505.1 Botryococcus braunii
GGACCGCAGCGGGATCCTGCGGGGAGGTGGCCACAAAAGTGCAAAAGTCGAGGGGGCTCGTGAACTCTTGCAAATCCGCCGCGAGCTTCACCGAGAAGGAGGTGATGGTTGCCGGGGAGGTCGGGCCCCCAGGGGCGCCGGTGGGGCAGGAAAGGGCACCTCCCAGGGGAGCCAGTCCCTCCCGGGAGACCAGACCTTCGTTTCGCACAATGACCTGCTCCAGTCCAGCGCTCGACTCGATGGCCTCGATCCCTGCCAGGGAACTGAGGGACGGGTTGTCGGTCACCCGCAAGAGTCGGGGCGGGCACTTGAGGGACTTGAAGGAGCGCAGGTTTGCCATTCCTGTACCTTGTACGGCAAACAGATCCTGTACCTGCACCAGCTGAGCCGCTCCGGGCAGCCCCGCCGGCTGACGGACCGCCGAGCGAGTGGTGTCCTCCACGGAGTACGAAAATGCGTACCGCAGATTTGGCAGGAATTCGGGGGTCTGTCCCTGCCCGGGGATTGTGCCTGGTCCCTCGTACCGCAAAGACACGACACCTGCACGCACGCTCCATTCCATTGGCCACTCCAAACGCGGTCACATTTTGGTTTTCCCCGACATGGACTGTCCTATCTTGAAAGGAATGGAATTTGCGCCAAAGCCCCATGCAAATGTGATCTCGTTGGAGTTGCCAATTCCAATAGTGTAGAGGAAGTCATCTCTTAAAAAGTGTTCCAACCCCGCATCAGCCCCAGGGTTCCAAAAAAGGCTGCTTCTTGTATTTGGTCCTGACTTGACAGAAACCATCAACTGCCATGTGTTGTTTGTAGGCATGACACAGTAGTCAAACGTCACGGTTTTCCTTTCCCGCACTTTTCCCCAGGGGTCTCGAGCAGGCGCCACAGCAGAAGCTAAGCTTTTTCCTTAAAGACGCAGACTGCTCGTTTTTCCTTTTTTTTCTTTTTCATTTTCTTTTTTCCCCCTTTATTTGGGTGGGGGTTGTGGACCAGACCGCTCATTAATCCTGAATTTTTGTTTATCTCTTTGTTTTCACAGTGAAGGGGTCCAGCAATACGGGGTTTTTGTAAAGCAGACAGGTCCCTAAGTTTCCTCCAATAAACAATGCTGAAGCGCCTCAAGGATTAGAGTGCCGCATCTCCCTCAAACACGCACGGGCGGCCGCACACACACACACACACACACACACACACACACACACACAAACACACACACACCACACACACACACACACACACACACACACACACACACACACACACACACACACACCCACCCACACACACACACACACACACACGCAAAAACCCGCACACCACACACACACACATGGAAACAATTGCCGGGGTGCAGTGAGAGAGGGGAAGGAAGGAAGCAGTTCCAGCATGCGGAACCAGCCCAGAGGGCTAACGTGAATGTCAACAGAGACCCAACACAGAGAAGCGGGAGATCCAATCAAGTATGTCAGCTAACCCACGACAAGGAGGCGTTTTCCAGCAGCTATGCAGCAAAAGTCCCAAATTTGCGAGGAGTCCCAAATTTGCGAGTTTGTTAGCTGACACAGCTCAAGGCAAGACAGGGAAGGCAAGACAACCCAAGCCAAGCTAATACAATACAAAACAAGGCAGAAAAACACGAGACGAGGCCAGGTGAGGCAAGGCGAGGCAAGCCAAGCTAACATAACAAAAGCAAGGCAAAACAAGATAAGACCAGACACGGCAAGGATAAAAAGAGCAAGGCAAGGCAAGGCAAGGCAAGGCAAGGCAAGGCAAGGCAAGCCAAGGCAAGGCAAGGCCAGGCAAGGCAAGGCAAGGCAAGGCAAGCCAAGGCCAGGCAAGGCAAGGCAAGGCAAGGCAAGGCGGGCGCACCAGCAACAGAGAGGTTGCCGAGCCCGATGGCATTGAGGTAGGACTGGAGGTTCGGTGGGCGGTATTTCCCCGCCGGCAGGTTGTTAGGGTTGGTGACCCTCAGATTTATGGTCCCGTAGAAGGTCCCGCAGGCGGCGCCCTTGAAGAAGGTCCCTCGGCAGTCCCCCGTGTCCACCAGAGACGGCGTTCGAGACGGGTCCCGCGCCGTTGAAACGCACGTGCCGTTCCCATAGTCGGTTATCCTCACCGTGCTCCGCGCATTCCCGCACACTGCGCAGCGTGCGGTTTGTTTTCCCTCTCAGGGTGGTGGAATGAAATAATGAATGAATGAAAGGAACCAAAGATTTAGTACTATCAGCTGAAATGTAAAAAGAATTTAAAATTATCATCCGACTCAATTCAGAGAAAAGAGTTCAGAGAAGCAAAGTGTTGGGCTGACATGTGATCTCGCGGGAGTTCCCAGCGGTCGTTGCTGGGGCAACGGATATCTGAAGGTCAGAGAATCGCCAAACCTAGTCCGCACAGGCGTGCACACACACATATGCAAACAGGCATAGGGCACTGATGCATGAGCATGTGCGGCTAGCTCCCCCCAACCCCCCACCCCCCCCCCCCCACACACACACACACA
>KV908500.1:225289-255289 GCA_002005505.1 Botryococcus braunii
ATCGAGACCGGTACTGTCCCGACCTTGTCGTGCAACCGTTCCAACCAAAGCAATGATGACCAAATATGCCGAGTTTATCACTGACACACAGCCTAAATTCATAAGGTCTAGAAACTTCTGTGTGGGTGGAGACGGCAACCAGAGAACAATCTGCTAACCTTGGACGAGCAAGACAGACGCCAAACTCCGAGATCAAGGGTACCAGTTGAAGCAAAATTTCATTTGGAAGTCAATTTTCTTATCTTTTACCTTTAGTTCACCCCTTGCTCCCCGTTTCAAAAGTCGGTCGGGCCCCCATCACTCTTTCCAGCGTCCGCCCTTTAACGATGCATTTGAACCCGAAAAGCCCAACTCATCACGAACTCCCCACCAGCTTTATAAAAGTTGTCCTTAAGTGTAATCAAGTGAATGCCGCTCACGCTGTGCACCCGTATGATCGGTGGACGGGAAGCAACGGCCTTCGCGTACGGCCAAGGCTCTCCAAATCTCCGCACGTCAGCGCTGAAGGCCGGTGGCCCGACGACAGTGTTCTGGCCAACGTACCGGCGGTACGGTACCGCAAGACACTTTGGATGGGGTGCTGTACTCGGTCCGCACCAATCCCCCCCCCCCCCCCGGGTTGTCCAAAAAAAAGATCCTGAACTTCAAGGGCCTGCACGCAAATGTCAGCAAGTGGAACCATCGCTTGTCCACTATATAGTGTATAAGCAAGGGTGACGCATCTGCGCAGCAAACGTCTGTATGTAAAGACAGCTGTATCCATACTATTGCTAGCTAGTTCCGCAGGAGGGGACGCCCACAGTGATGTCAAAAGTTGCGCTTACCACCGGAGATGTGCTTGGCCCATGGGCGTCTAGCATGTGTATGCGAGCCCTGGGAGTGTCTCGTTTTATTTAGTGGTCATGACCACTAAATACTGATCAGGTCCACGCCTGTAAAGTTCGGAAAAAATGTCTATGTAACTTGCAAGTTATACAACTTGATATATCAGATTCTCCAGGAGCACCAGGTCTTCCACAATTATAAGATCATCCACTCTTTATTTATAGTTTACTAACAGGACCACCAGGTGTTCCACAATTGTAAGATTATCAGCTCTTCATATAGTTTACTAACATGAGCACCAGGTCTTCCACAATCATTATAAGATTATCCACTCTTCATACAGTTTACTAACAGAATACGGGAGTATTCCTAGAGTATTATTAGGTTATGGGCATTCGGCATCACCTGTAAACATGCAGACAGGTCGTTAAAGTAGGTGCCTCAAGCTCCAGTCCGGACGATTGTCTGCTATATTGCACATCTAACTCAACGGACAAGACTAGCATCAAGAATGCCCAGCATCTTTCCAAACCACTTGCCTGACTAAGCGACGACAGCAGCCTTAAAAGTTCGATCACAAACGTGTGATCACGATCACAATGTACCTTATGTTCGAAATAGACCTCATCCAAACGTGTCTCGAGGTACCTTATGTGGATAGTGGACCCGTATCCTAATATTGTACATTTGAAGATCACCTAAAGCACAAGGCATTCTATAATGTATGTTCACAACTCAACAAGTATGCATATGTGTAGACGAGGAAAACGGGATTTTAAACAAGCAGTAATGGAACAACTTACGCAAGGTATGCCCAGCCAACACCATAATTTTTACAAAGTGCTTCGAATACCTCCTGGCGCTGTATGCCAGCCTTGACGCAATATCTAGGGGGGGGGGGGGGGGATATGAAAAATAGCTTAACCCCAAGGACCATTTGGAAATCCCCTTGCAAGTCCCCTTCGAGCCATTGGCCAATTCCCCTTTGAGCAGGCGGACGCCAACTGCAGCAGCCATGGGGTCGGTCAGTTAACAACAATAACCTGCATTTGCGACTTGGCACAACATATTGCGACTTTGCAGAACATCACCCGGGCATTGGTGTGCAGATATTGATATCGTCAGGGCTGTACATGCACTTTAGCCGAAGGCACATGCCTCAAAGCCACGCGCCCTAGCCCGCCACAAGTGCTGCAAAAGGCCACGACCTCGCTTGTTTCCTGCAAAAGGAACTTCAATTCACATTGAAATGCATTTTTTCTTGCCACGGTCATGACAGCATGCGGCAGGAACCCAGAAGCACCACATTTTCTTCCAGTACATGTACCTTGGAGTCAGTCAGATCTGCGAGGTGACTGGGAATCACGAAATGGAAGACAGATGCACAAAGCCACACCTTCTTTACAAACATAGGCTTCACTGTTTATGCTAAACATATGCATGTTATGGGATGCGCCAAAAAAGTCGCATTCATGGCGCACATGTGGGTTCCAATTGGGGCGGTCTGGGTCCAGCAGGAGGGAGATGATACACGTATACATACATGCGCATACATATCCTCCAAAGCCTTCACAATCGGCCTCCTGCTGAATCGCAATAGCCTCCCCAGCTTCTTACTAATAGTAAAATGCGTTTTTTGACCAAAACAAATCCTACGTTATCCTACTAGCAAGTAGGATTGCGTAATCTAGTATACTAGTCACATACTAGTATACAAGTATGGTAGGAGAGTTCTGTTTCTAGCAGGTCATGCTTCTTGCTTGTAGGGAGAACTCGTGTGATAAAACCATTCCTATTTACTAATTCGAGAGTAGGATGTCTACCCTCCGGCCACAATCGTGCTGGCTATTGACTGTGGTAGAATGTTCAGCGCACAAAGCAGGTGCGGAAACAACTGAGGACGTAGCTACGGGCCTGAACAGGTGCCTGCAATGGACCAGACCGTCACTTACAAGTGCGTGTACTGCAGAATAGACGGACCTAAGCCACACGTCAGCACACCCTAGACGACGGTTGCATTGTATAGCCTGCAGGGCATGGCAAAACCTCGTTGGCAAAACCTTGTCAGGATATGGTGCCTCACGGACACCAAGAACGCCTGCAGGGGCATGGTGAAAAGCAGGTCGACCTTCTGTCCCTCGGCCACCACGCATGGGCCATGTGGCCACACAGTAACGCCTCCAGGGCATGTTTAAAACTCAATAGGATGTCCATGCACGACATCAACCCGGTGTTCTCAAAATATTTAGTATAAAGAGTGAAGCTTATCCTAACCGCACACCATAAAATCATGCATGCGGGAACGCGGAATCTAGGTATTTGAGAATGATCTGAACCTGCTGATACATCCTGCACGAGGCCAAGTATGCTGCCTTGTGCAGCACGTGCTCCGATCCTTGCAGCTGGCCATTGTACTGCAGGTGGCAACTAAGCTGCTACGTGAGCACGTGCTCTGATCCTGCAGCTGGCCCATTGAACTGCCACGCGATCACCAACGCCAATGCCCCCCTCTCCCCGAAAAGCACCAACGCCAAGATCCTGATAGAAAACTGATTTTTGCAATGTTGGGCATACACAGGCATGCTGCCATTTTATTCAGCTACACATGACCGTTGCCATCCCCGAACACTTCCTTACACACTTCCGGCAAGGCAAATGGCTTCCCATTGTCTGACCAAGGAAGGCGAGCAGAACCCGCACACGCTCGCATGCATGCACGCACGCACACGCACAGCAAAAACGTGCAGCTACGAATTGTTGCGCGCACTTTGGTATTCTGCCAACAGGCCTCATACACGGGCACGAGCAGATCAACCGTGCGTTCGCCCAGCAACTAACATCTGATGGTTGATGATCAACCATTCTATTTTTAGAACGATACGGTAAAATGCACAGTACCCATATCCCCCACTGGAACGCCAGCAATGGATCGTACTTTCACTATCCCATATATTATCAAAGGGGGAAGAAGCCTTAAAGAGTCAAAGTACATGGTTGCAAGACGACGCTCTCACCAAAACAAAAAAAAAATAAAAACGCATTTCAGGACATACTTATGTGCCAGTACAACACGATCATCACATATCCGGATACCTACTAAACACAAGACAAAAAACAAAAGCTTTCTAATCGGTGCACCAAGTGACTTCCAATGCACTACCAATGTGGTGCACCAAGTTATGCTTCCTCTTGGCGTGAAACATGTCCAACATGGAACATTTTTCCTTACATGCCGTCAAATGCGAGCTGAGCACACGACGTATAACCACCATCTGCATATATGCATTATATAATGTCTGCATTAGACAATTAGATCATTATGCAATCTGCATTATATACTAGGGAAAGCAGTCTCATGCACAGCATCAGCAGCCCGGGCCATGCCCCACGGGCTGAAGAGGCGTTCGCAGGAACAACTCTTACACGCTGCCAACCAGATCGTTTCGTTTCTCGTCCGGATTTTTCTATGCGCATTTTTTTTCCTAACACTCTTACACGTCAGGCTTCTCAACACAAACTAGGCTTCATCTGACACGGCCAAACATATAAGTGAGTGCCGCCGGGCTTATCAACTCCAAAAGGGAGAAAGCCGAAAGCTCGAGTCATTTAAATGCATGGGAAGGGAGCCGAGCAGTCGACAACAGGGGACCTTCCAAGTGCAACTCCATCGCTCTTGTCCTCAAGTGGAAGAGACTTTTTGAAAACAGGCGATACACAAAGGGACGATATCCCGATCCTAGTACTGCCACAAAAAAACGGGATACCACCCACAAGACTGGTCTGCAGAGACGGGTCCGTCAAGGCCTCCTTCACCACGCTCATTACAACCTCCCGAGGCCTGGTCTCCGCCCCGCCCGGGGGGGCGGGGGGGGGCGGGACACACAGCCCAAGAAAACCAAACACACTCCAACCACGCGATATTGCCTGCCCAACCTTCCTATGACATTTTTAGTAGCTGGAACAGCTGTAATTACAGTAATAACCCTCGAGGAGCTCCTGGCTTGCAAGCCTAACCACTGCAAAACGATCGCCCCAGATTCTGTACACCGACTTATGCACCAAGGCATACGTCTGCTGTGAGCACTGGAAATTGGACTTTCTTCTTTTTTTTTCTTCTTCTTCTTCTTCCTGGGACGGGCACGGCAGCCTGCCTGGTGAGATTTCTTAAGAAATTCTGGTGGGGTCTCAAGGGAAAGGAACGGTAGGCTGACTACCGATAAGATTGCCCAAGAAATTCAGATGATTCAGATGGGGGCTCCCTGTCTGCAGGTAGGTCTGCGATGGCTGGAGCAATCACGTGGCTGCCACGTGACACGTGTCATATCATATATAGTACCACATCGATTCAACAGGTACTGGTGCTTGCATCAGCAGAAGTACACCTATTCCATGAATCATGTGTCACCTTGTGGTGACAACACCAGTAACGGGAGAGCAAGTATGTTCCAGGACAGCGCATCACCTAATCTTGTGCCACCCCGACTTTTGCGAAAATTGATGAAATTTCACGGCACCTTGACCTGCAAGAACGATGAAATTCCCTGCCACCCCGACCCTAAAAGGCGATGATATTTCAAGCTACCTCAACTTGCGAAGAACAATGAAATTTCACGCGACCTCGACTTGCGAAGAACAATGAAATTTCTTTCGAGCATGCATCTCCAAGGTTTGTGTGCGCAGGCACTCAGGTGCCGGGCATGCTTCGAACGCAAACAGCCTAACCAAACACCCGGCCCGCGATGAGTTCACATAAAACTTAAACTTCCAAGGCAGTTCTTCCTTCCTTTGAGGAAAGCACGCCACCGCTCGAGTGCCGATCAACGACCCCACGGGGATTTGAAATACGACGTGCGGAGATTGGAAATACGACGTGGCAGGGACTGGGAATGCAACACGGTGTGATGCCTGGCTGTTTCCTGACGCGACAGTTGAGACGCGACAGCTGAGACAGGGAAGTGGACGTGCGGATATCTATCTAAAAGCCCTTGTCTTTGGATGAATACTTTCTTCTTCATTCTTCTACTCTCTCTTCGCCTCGTCCCCAGCCGTTCGCACACTTCCTTAGTGTTTTGCATCCCCATCCCCTCCCCAACATAGTGGGGGGACAACCTCCCACTTCATCCGTGCGAATGAAGGCCTCAGGCCCGTGAAATCCATAGGGTGACCAGTTGGGGCTGCTTGGGCGGATCGGAGGCCCTGACAAGCACCGTGTCTTCCGAAGGTTCCTGATTACTCTTGCGAGAGTTCTTGACGAGCACGGGTCTTGCGACGGTTCCTGACTGAGTTTGGGATTCGAACACCCCTAAAAAAGATTACTTGGGACCAAAAAACCGCCGATTCTGCCTCAGCGCCTCAGCACGACTCCCTTTAAGAGCCCTTTTAATATCGAAATCCCAAACGAAGACAGGAGGACATGCCAAAGACAGCAGAAAAGGGTTTCCCAGCCACGAAAACCGCGCTGGCCAGGGGCACTGCTGACTAGGCTCGAGGCGTGGGTGGTTTCGTGGGCATGCTGCCCAGCATTAGTCACCATTGGGTAAACCCACCGAGGCCAGTCACCATTGGGTAAACCCACCCGCAACTCCAGGCAGGAGACCGGGCAAAGCCATCAGTGAGGACCCCCACCATCACTGACTAAAGCCTTCATCATCAGAAGCGAAGGAAGGAAGGAATGAAAACCGAGCCAGCCCAGTCTCCAAACAAGGTACCGGGGAGACCAGGACCATCGTGACCTGATGCTACTGCTTTGTTTTTGAGGGTCCTTTTTGTTTGTAATCGAGTTGTACGAGTTGTACCGCAACCCGCCTCCTACATCTGTACCTCCTCCGTCCGCCTACTGTTTATACCCCGACTCGGCAAATCGTACCGCAACCCGCCTTCATGAATCCGTACCTCCTCCGACCCCGGAATACTAAGCCGTGACGAGCGCTGAAATTTACCAATTTAAGGGCCCACTCACAGCGGTCCGTCTCCCAACCCCCCAGCCCTACGTGCCCCACCAACCCCCGTGCTTCCACTTGGAAAAATCACAAACTCTACATGCAAGTCTGCGTCTTTTCAACACCATTCATTTTTTGGTTGTCCACACCGGTGACCCGTCAGTTGGAGCTGGTCTGCCAAGGAACGTTGGTGGCGAACAGACGGGACAGGCGCTCCTCAGTTGCAAGCGGTAGCCTCCCATCGGGATGACCCACAGACAGGACGGAGGAGTACACCACATGCCTCTCAGCAGTACAAAGCAGTACACAGCTGGCGCAGCAACGTGGAGCAGTACGCCAGGCCCAAGGCATTGCGGCTCCGGTCCCAAGGGGTCCCCTTTCCAGATGCCTGGAGGGGCCCGGCAGTATGAACCCCGGAGGCAGTACAGGCGGTACATGCAGCGATGCCAGATCAGCGACGTGCGGCCGAGCGGCTGGTGCGCACTTGCAGGCTGCGGGCGGCAGGGAGGGCGGGACGGACCGTGTTGGTGTTGAGAATGTCTCCGACCGCAAGTACCGCATAGGCCAGCTGGTGCGGCGTCAGCAGTACCGCCAGCTGGTCGAGGATGTACATCCTCAGATCGTCCGCCTGCTTCATCAGAACCGCCATGGAGTCCACGATCCTGCACAGGGGAAACATCCGCTTGTTCTTAACCTCGAACAACTTCGGATTTCCTCCAGCCAGCTTCAGCTCCTTCTCGAACAGCTTCGGCTTTTCCTCAAACAGCATCAGCTTTCCTCGAACAGCTTCGGCATTTCTCGAACGGCATCGGCTTTCCTCGAACATGTGCCTGAACACGTGTGTGTGTGTGTGTGGGGGGGGGCGGGGGGGCGGGGCGGGCGCGCGTGCGGATGTGGCAGTGCGTGCGTGCCAAGGGGGCGCAATCTGCATGCGTGCGAAGCACTCGCGCAACCGCATGTCTCCTCCCCCCATCCGCTCTTCCTTCTTCCCCACCCCACTCTTCCTCTTCTCCCCTCCCCCCCTCCCCAACACGCATCTGGCTCAGGCGGGGCCGCACCCTGTGATGGCAGCACTGGGCTGGGCAGGGGCTGGGCGGCGCCCGCCCCCTGTGCCCATGCTGTGCTGGCGCACGAACTGGGACATGACCGTGGCCCTCGCCAGCTTCTCGCTCAGCTCCTCATAGGCGCGGGACATGCCCTGCTGCTGCTGCCTGCACGCGTCCGCCAGCTGCGCAATCTTCTGCATCTTGTCGTCCGCAATCCGCTCCCCCGAGGCCCCTATCTGCGCTCCCCCCGACGCCCCCGCTCTTCCCCCTCAGAACCTGCCGGCTTGGACGCTTCCGAGATCTGGGCGGCCCTCGGCACACCGCCTCGCTCCTGATTGGCTCGCGCGCATGTGCACGGGCGCGCGAGGGCGCGCACACACACACACACACACACACACACACACACACACACACACACACACACACACACACACACACACACACACACACACACCCCGCGCGCGCGCATAATATCAAAAGGAGAGGGGAACTTCACATGGACAGTGAGAAAATGTCAGAAGGCTTGCAAGAAAAGGCGCCACGCCGGAAAGGGGGAGCAGGGGAGGGGGTGCACCTTGATGCAGGCGCAGTTTACATAATCGGTGGGCCGCAGGCCTCCCATCCACATCATGAGACGCTGGTGCGGGGAGAGGTACATTCCCGCGGCTACCTCGGCCAGGTGCCCGGTCCGTATGGCGGAGTTACGGATTTCCCGGTGGTCATCCAGGACGCCGATCACTGCCTTAGCCAGCTCCCTGTTGCACCCACCCCATTTTGTGTCAGAACAGAAGGGGAGAGGGAAAACCCTGGTGTCTTCTTTTGTATTTCACGACCAGCCAGATGGGTAAAAGAATAGATGGAGGCATGCATGCGTGCAAGAATGATTGAAAGAATGAACAAATGAATGAACGAATGAACCGACAAACGAATGAGAGAATGAATGAGCAAGCAAGTGAATGAATGAATAAGTGAATGCATGGATGGATGACTGAACTTAATACATGAACGGACGAATGAACCAAAAATTCGAGGGAGGAAATGGATGGAAGGACGGTCGGACAAGCGGTGGAAATGTATGTATGAATGAGTGGCGGGGGGAGGGGCGCACTTGAGCTCCTCTGGGGGTGGGGCATGAGGTGGCGGGAGTTCGAGTTTGCGGCGAAGCACATTCAGCGCCTCATGGAACCGCATTTGCCAAACGTCGGGATCGCACTCGAAACCGGAGGCAGAGCGCTGCAGCCTCCTACTGCTAACCATGGGAGGCGAGGCCACTTGCGAGACCGCTTCAAACTGTACCGCCAAACAGTACTGCAAAATTCAGTGTGCTGCCCCGAGATTACCACGACTTCAAAGTGCACCACAGAAACAGTGTCACACTTTCGCTGTACCGTGCCAACAGTACAGCAACTTCAACATGTACCGTCCGAAGAGTACCGCAAGTTTACAGTGTACGGCCCCCAAAACCCAGCCTGTCTCGAAGACATCCCGCTCTTGAAACAAAACCCTCTCCTACCAGAATTCAGCGGCCCAAAATCCCGACCCCAACCCAAGACCCACAGACCCCAGACCACACTCTCGCTCCCGACCCCGCTCCCACAAACCACAGACCTCTCAGCACTTCCCCTAACGGACCACATTTTGCTTGCATCACGCAGAAAGCATTGCATTTGTCCAGCCCAAAGGGCATGATGAGATGTGCACAAACTCGAATTTACCGTCATTCATCCGTCTATTTTAAAGTACACCGTCAATAAAGCTACCGGTACCATCATGGGTGACAACTTCCAGCAGTTCACACAGTACAGTCCCAACCTCGCCATTCACTAAACGACTCCCAAGGGCAAGAGGAGCGAGCTGGGCTCGTACCGGAGACCGCGGCATGGGCATGGGAGAGCACATGTCTATGGCTTGAGCCGGTTGCACGGGAGCGAGGAAAGGCTCGCTTGTCGAGTGACCCGAGTTCAGGCTGCCTTCCTTGGGGCTGGTCATCTCCAGGCTGAGAGACACTTGGGTGAGAGCCAGACTGCCGGACTCTCCGCGGCTCATGCTTTCGTGCATAGGGCAAGGCAGGGGGGGGCAGGCTGGTGCCACGCCCCCAAAGTTCTGCCAGCCTCCAGCCGGACTCTGCTGATAGGCCGAATCGCTCCTATCAGATGCACCCACTTGCGGCGGCGTTCGAGGATGCTGCATTCTGTTGTCCGGAAGATGCTGCCTGGCAGATGGAAAAAAACAAGACACACCCAGACTGGATGTCAGCGCGGCGAAGAGAGGCATATGCACGGCAATGATCCCCACATCTGCATGGGGTTCCAAACTGGTGAAAGGCGTTTTTGTTTGTCCGCAGAAGAAGAAAGGGGAGGCAGAAAACAGGGGAAGCAGTGTAAAAGCTCCATCTTAAGGGGAAGGGGCATGCAGCCATCTTGCCAGGGGGGAGGCTAATACAGAGATCACATTGTTACAGAGGAATAGGAAGATCACATTGTTTCTGATCTGTGCGTCAAGAGCTTGCATGGCTGCGGACCTGATGTAGTTTCTCAACTTGTCACTTGTCTGATTGGATTGCCCAGTTGGACTGTCGCTCATGCAGTCAGGATCTCGATACCCGCAGGTCCCTGCGCCCATGTTCCTGTTGCACGGACCCGGCCCATACCCTTGCCGGTGGCAAGGTGAAGCGTCCCCCTAGCACAAACATCGAACGTAGTCAATATATCACTTTTGAAAACCCAGTATATCCAGTCGAAAAAAGCCACCTTGTGCTACCTCAGGGATTCGGCATCAACCGAAGTCACAACCAGTACCGAAACCAATCTCCCCACGGACCTTGATCGAAGGCGACGCAGGACAGGATCTTCACCTCAAAACATGTTTTACAAATTCGATCCGACGCCAGCGTGTAGGCGTGGTTTCAAATAAACAAGGCGAAGCAAGGGCAAAACCCCCTTGAATGACTTGCAGCAGACTCATAGAACTGATACTGCCATCCGAGGTCAAAACAGCATTTTATATGGGCATCATGGGATGCGAATACACATGGGGACGTCAAACATGACATTTCTAGAAGTATCTCCGACGCAGTCCTAAAACGGTGGTAGAGATCCATGATCATGCATGCAAAAATGTGAGGTGTGTTTCCCTCTCATGAACGGATCTCTTGAAGTGGGAGAACTTTCAAAACAAGCTCCATTGAACGGGAAGTAGCAGGTGGAAACTCCAGGCCAACACGTGCTGTGCAACGGGTATTATACCGTCTGGTAACCTCCACTAGGAGGATTACAGGGTGACGCAAACTGAAATTTGGCCCTGACACTCAAACCGGTCTGAGGTGTGGCCGGCCACCCTGCCAGGCCTGTAGACGATGCCGGACAGCAGTTCGTCATCGTCTGGTGCCGTCTGTGTAGGTGGAAGAAGATTCTACACGCACGTCTATCCTATAAACTGCCTAGTCTGGACAATGATGTCCGACACACCTTCGTGAGAAAAACCAAAAGCGAGGACCAAGGTCGAAGCGCCAGAGGGTCAGTCCTCGCGAAGAAAGGTGTCAAATAGACGTTTCCGCCAAGGTAGTGGTCGCGTTTGCAATGTCCAAGCCTGTGAACTTTGCTTGTGGTTGGCTGCTGGGGCTGACAGTGGAGGCTCCTTTTACTGCTTCGGACTACCTGCTGATTTCGTGTAAAGCCACTGCAAATTCACGAAGCTCGCGAAAGGCTTCCAATCATTGGACAGATGTGGTGCGATCTGAGAGGTCCAGATGTGTATCACGTGCCATCTGAAGTACGGATATCCTCCCCGTGACAGCTCTGACCAAAACCCCTAAAGGCCAATCGTCCGGGGATTGCCAGAAAAGGCCTGCAAAAGGCCGAAAGGGCCCAAACCCGCCGTGTTTGCATCAGCCCTGGGCGGCTACCCGCCAGGGGATCCGTCGTGGTGACTCAGGAGGCCAGTAGCCCAGAAGGCAACTTATAGGTCTCTCGAGGTTGCTACACAACGCATGTTTCGGCCCTTGTACCATCAAAAGGTGACCCTCCAAGGCTGGGACTGAACCTGCGGCCTCCACAGATCCTTTATGTTCCTGAACGGAATATTAAACGGCCTTTTCAAGCTGATCAGCGATGCCCACCTACCCAAGTTAAGGACCCTTCTGCTGTAGGCCAAGAGTCGATAATGACCTTTCACGAGATGTCGTGATGATTCGTTAATCCCTGCGCCTGATAACCGTGTAGTAATCCTGAAGTCCGCTGAAGGTGCCTGCGCACGTGTTGGCAAAGGAGAGAAGGGGGGGGGGGGTTCGGCCCCCCTGCACAACGGGCTGGATACCCTACAAGGAGCAAAGGTCAGCATATTAATGACCCTTAGGAACTTCAAGAAGGTTTACATCAGACCTCTTGAAAATGAAGCTACAATACAAAACATTTCGGCCCTCCACCACGAATCTTCCGGCTATGTCCAATAGACCTGCCCCATATCGGACCACGGTGTCGACGCCGGATCAGATTATACGTGCGCTTTTCCTAACCCAGGCACGACACCGGACTCGAGTCTTCTGACGCAATCCCCCGGAAATGCAGGACGTGCATCCGGTGAGCAACCCTTGCTTGTTCATCGACATGGGCTCATCGGATTGCCGCAGAGGATGAATTGCCGCAGAGGATGAAATTTAAAGTAAAAGTGAAAAATGTAAGTCTCAGTGGAAGATATGTGCTCGGGAAGAAGTACGGCCTGTCCGATTACACATTGGGGCTATAGACGGACGCAGAGGAAAACACATCGGACCCAGCCGCCTTTGCTTGTAGGACCGTGAAAATGACCGCAGCCAGGAGAGAACCTCAGTAATACTAATACAGGCGAGCAGCCCCAGTTGCTCTATTAATAATAGAGCAACTGCGGCTGCTCGCCTGTATAAATGAGGTTCTTTCCCCGCTGCTTTAAAGCCTTAAAATAAATTTTCATAATGCATAATCACGGTCCTACATGTAGAGTTGTAGGCTTGTACAAAGCCTACACATGTGCAAGGCAGTGTAACGTGCACTAATTAAGCCCCAAGGAGAAACAAGAAATGCCTCCTGTTGAGGTTCCTTCCTAGCTGGGGTCGCGTTCATGGGTCCAAAAGGATATTTCTAGACACGTCACAGGCTCCAACCAAACCAAAAATTCCGTTCTTTAAAAAGAACAACTGCACAAAGTCATAATCATTCTTTAAAAAGAACAACTGCACTACGTAATAAGCCCGAAGAAGAAAGAATAGAATTCCCCCTTGTCCCAAATTTGCCTTGTTTTTTTTCAAAGCCCACCCACTAGTTAAGCCCAATGTACATCCTCAACCTGTTTTCTTCAATTGTATCGATATAATTAATAAGTTCTGGATAACAGATTCTAACCCCTATGTTAGCTAATCCTTGAGACGCTTATATCGACCCCAAAGTGCTCCTCGCGCTGCCCCCGACCCCCTTATCCCCCTTCCTTCCCCTTTTCGTTTGCTCAGTTATGCTTTCGCTCTTCGCTTGGCCACTTCTTGTGGTCAGTTCTTCCTAGTTTTGGCTTGTGTGTGTGTTGTGGACATCTCATCATGCCCTCGTGGCTGGACAGATGTAACTTCTTCTTCCTTTTACAAGAGTGGAGTAAAAAAGACCAGCCCAATGTTCAGGGACCCAAACCCCCAATGTGTCAAGCTATGAGTCACACCCGGCGAGCGGCCAGCTGGCGACCCACAGCCGCCGCAATGATGAAACTGACCCGACGAATGACAAAATATCCCTCCACATCTTCTTGAGCAATGATGGCTTGGTTCAAAAGCCCCTGGAGCCTCTGCAACAAGGCCAGCGCATCAGCATGCAACCCTCCCAATGTTTCAAAAGCGAAGGCTTGGAAAGCCACAGGCGGCTGCTGACGCGACAACAAGACAGCATAGCGGGTCTGCTTGTCTTGGGCAGCGCGCGCGGCGGCCCCACCCGGCACGAAGTGCAGCAAGTTGGCAACTGTGAGTGGGGAAGAGCCAACGATGTCGATATAAAGGTCACGCCCCTCCTCCCACGCATGGAGGCGGAGGTCTGCGCGACGGCGCTCCTGGCCAGGGACAGGGGTGGGAAAGGCGGGACCCGTTGGCGAGCTGAGGTAAGGACAGCGTCCAGGCCGTTACGAACGGAGTAATGTCGGCCGACAATGGCAACATCCCCCCCCCCCCCCTGAGGTGCAGTGGACCGCGTGGTCGCCCCAGACATCCAACTCCGTCAAGCAGCACGGGCATTGGGAGCCAGGCTGGAAAATGGGGATCAAGAGCTTCTTCTTCTTCTTCTTCTCGAGCAATATACCATTAATGGTGGCAATCTGAGGTCTGAAATTAAGTCACTGGCCATTGGAATGCATTGCCAGGTCATGGCCAACATCGAGTTCCGGTGTCGGCTTCGGTATCAGCTCCTCATTCCCATGTTCCCAGGGGGGGCTCCATGTCCCCGGTGTGGTCAGGACATGGATCGGTTTGGGGACCACGCGGTCCAATGCCGGGTCGGTCGCGGGGTGGCGGTCACCTATCGCCATAACGCGGTACGGGATATGTTGTTTCGGGTAGGGAAGGAGGTGGAGGCGGTCGTCACCCGGGAACCGCCACTTCCGGTTCGGGTTGTGGGTTTTGAGACGCGTCGGCCGGACTTGGTCTTTCTTGATTGGGATGGGGGCCGGGATCTCTATGTTGATGTGGTGGGAACCTCTCCACTTGCCGCCTCTAATTTGGCTGGTGGTGGGGCCTTTCTGCCGGGGGGGTGCTGCGGCGCGGGCTGCGGCTGGCAAGCTGGCCTCGTACCGGGAGGTTCGCCTCAGACAGCCCCCCCTCCCCCCGTGTCGTTTTCCGCCCCTTTGCATTTGAGACATTGGGGGGATTGGATTCGGCGGCGGAGGAGTTCTTGAAGCGGCTCCAAGGCATGGTTAATCAGGCGCTAGTTGCGCATGAAGACCTTGTCTGGTTTTCTACGCATCGGCGCATCAGCTTTGCGATTGCCCGGGCTGTTGGGCGGCAGTTGGCGGCGCGATTACCCTATGGGCGGGTGGGCGTTCGAATTTAGTTTACGGGGGTGACTGTTGCTCTGCCAGCAGCGCTGGCTTCTGTGGTGCGGGGGATGCCAGTGGCGCTGGCTTCTGTGGTGCGGGGGATGCCAGTGGCTCTGGCTTCTGTGGTGCGGGGGGTGATTTCCTCTTATGTAATTATCAATGCATTGCATCCTTTCATATGAGCTCATATGATTCTCCTCGAGGCCAAGATCTATAGAGGGTGTTGGGGTAGTTTGAAAGGCACGAGCGGGCCAGTCCACTGGCGTCATAGGCAGGGTCCAGAGCCCGGAAGGCCTTGTAGAAGCTGACCAAGCATGTGAGCAGCTGGGTATCGCAAGAGCCAAGGTACTCGCGAGACATCCAACCATGTGGATGCATCCGGCGCGGAACTTTTCCTACATATTGTGTTTGCACCGGTACCCCCAGGGATATATCCTATAAAGGCACCCACGTGTACACCTTTTTCGGGTACATGCGTAATTCAGCTGAAGGCGTTGTGTTGCCTGCACTTGGAGTGTTGCAACACTTCATTTGTGTTGTTTAGAATTGGAGAGCAATACATTGGGGAGCAGCAATGCAGGAAGATGCTGCCTCCTCAACAGTTGAGTTGTTGACACAGACTTCGCTATAGTTGTAAACAACGTGTTAGCAGATGCCTCGGACTTGCGTCGTTCCCAAGGCCCGCAGTACTTGCTGCCACGTTTGTTACGACGCTGATAGGGTTTTGGCAGGAGGTAGGAGGGTTCTCCTAGGGCCTGTTGTGGATTCTCGGTTCCGCCTCGGCTTCGCCTCGGCTCCACCTCGGTTTCTTGGAGTTCCCAACTCGCTCGGAACCGGGACATGTTCGGCATATCCCACTCCCAGCCCCGGCTAGCCGGTAAATAACATACATATGCATGCATGCATGTCCACATGCATTCGTTTGTAGCCACGCTGCTCTGGTAGGGCAGCGCTCACTGGGTAATGAAGGGTGGAAATGAAGCTTTAAGACGGGCGGGTCTTTTCTGTGCTAGCAATATTGTGAAAGGTTATGGGCAATCGGCTTTCCCTGTACAAAGCAGACAGGTCGTCAATAGACGAAGTTACTCCAGCTACAGTCCGTACAACTGTCTGCTGAGTGCCACACACAACTGTCGGACAAGACTAGCATCTGGTGATGCCCAGCATCTTTCACAACCAGTTACGTTACATCATTATCTTGTACACAAGCACCGATCAAGCAATCACTAGATAAGGCTCTAGACGGCTACGTTCAAGTACATGCCTATACTCCCTGAAGTCACTGTCCCTTATCTGTTTGAGTGACTACAGGGTACACTAAGCTTGTTCACTCTCACAATAGCAACAATGATACAACACACACTGCCGCACCGTACCTGTACAAAGCAGACAGGTCGTCAATAGACGAAGTTACTCCAGCTACAGTCCGTACGACTGTCTGCTGAGTGCCACACACAACTGTCGGACAAGACTAGCATCTGGTGATGCCCAGCATCTTTCACAACCAGTTGGTATTCACTCCGGTGGGGCAGCCTTAAGAGTTCATCCGACAAACGTGTGATCTAGATAGGATTGTACCTTATGTTCGAAAACGTCCAGAATCTGCCGTGTCTCAAGGTACCTTATGTTCTCAATGGACCCATATCCTAATAGTGCACACATGAAGATCACTTAAAGCACAAGGCATTCAATAATAATGTTCAGAACTCAACACTTCCCCTTGCCTGCATGCTTTAAGTGTATCTTCTCAAACCTAGTGAATCACGATGACCAACAAACACGGGCTTGGCAAGTGGCTTGGTCATAATGTCAGCCACATTGCGTGCAGATTCCACATAGAGGATATCTACCTGCCCAAGTGCCATAGCTTCCCTAGCGTAGTGGAAGCTTACTGCAACGTGCTTTGTGAATTTGGAATACAGGGGGTTCCGTAAATTAGAAATGCATCCTTGGTTGTCACAGAAAATTTTGACCCTCCAAGGTGCAGCCCCTATCTCTTCCAAGAAGCCCCTTAGCCAGTTGGCTTCCTTCACAATATGGCCAGCTGCCATAAACTCAGCTTGCACAGTTGAGGTAGCAACTGAGCTCTGCTTCTTGCTTCCCCAAACCACGGCACTACCATAGACTGATAGAACATAGCCAGTGGTGGAATACCTGTGGTCCAGGTCCCCAGCATAGTCGGCATCAACATAGCCTTCTAGCTCAGGGCCCTTTCCACCCAGAGTAAGAGCTAACTCTCTGGTATCTCTCAAGTACTTCAGCACTCGAATGGCCTCATTCCAGTGTGAGGTAGTGGGTGTCATTCTATACCTTGACAACACTCCAACAGCCTGAGAAATGTCAGGCCGGGTCGTATTGGCTATGTACAGTAACGATCCAATTAACTCGCAGTATCGATGACCAGGTGGCAGAGGGGTACCAGCCCCATGTGACATACCATCTGAGGACTCGGGTCTGCTGCTAGCCACGAAGTCCTTGGACATGGGGGTATCAACCCCACGTCCATCATCAGCAACGCCAAACTTCTCCACAAGAGCATCAATCTTGGGAGTGCAACTCATGGAAATAGTGCCCTGAACTCTATTGCGTAGGACCTGACACCCCAGGAAATCATTCACCTCTCCCAAATCATGGATGGTGAAGTCCTTCTTCAATAACTCTTTCCCCCACTCAATCTCTGCAACCACTCTGGCAACTATGAGAAGATCATCGACATAAACAAGAATAAACGACAGATTACCATCAGGGGCCCTCCTGATGTATACCCCAGCGTCGCTCTTGCACACACTATACCCCATCACGCTCAACTTGTCGCTCAAGGTCTTGTGCCAAGCCCGTGGGGCTTGCTTAAGACCGTAGAGTGCCTTCCTGAGCTTGCACACAACTCTCGTGTTGCCATTCTCAAATCCTGGTGGTTGGGTCACATAGACCTCTTCCTCCAACTCCCCATTGAGAAAAGCTGTCTTGATATCCACTTGGTGGATCTCAAGATTTTGTGTGGCAGCCACTGCCAGCACAGCTCTCCTAGCACCATAGCTGCTGGTAGGTGCAAAAACCTCACCAACATCTATACCAGGAATCTGTCTGCAACCCTGGGCAACCAATCTTGCTTTAAACCGAGTGACATTCCCATGTGCATCGTTTTTTGTAGAAAAAATCCAATGAACAGGGATAACTTTCTGCCCATGGGGTCTTTCCACATACTGCATAACCTCATGGGTGTCTAAAGACTCCATCTCCTCTTGCATTGCCTGCTGCCAAAACTCCCACTGAGGTGAGCGCTGGGCTTCCCTCAAGTTTGAGGGCACGTGCACTTTTCCCAACGTGACAGAAGGTACACTCTGTACCTTATGCTGTGGTGCAGCAGGGCTGTCAGCCTTACTGATGCTGTTCCCTTCTCTCTCTCTCTCTCCCTGGTTGCCAGAATAAGGTACATTATGTACCTTATGCTGGGACTGGGCAGTACTGCCGGGATTATCTGATTCCTTCTCAAGTCTCTCTCTCTCTCCTTGACTACTGGACTCATGTGCAGCACCCTTACATTCTCGCACCTTCCGCAATGCAGAGGGGAGCAGCAGCTCTCTCTCTCTCCTGGACTCACACTTGGGCACACTACCCAGACTTGCCTGAGCTGCGCCTACAATGTCAGCCTGCACACCATAAGCATGACTAGCCAGTGACTGGGATTGGGCACCAGCTTCCCCTACTGCTGGCATGTCTAACCCACTGCTCTCATCTCTTACATCTGCACCGAACATAGCCTCGACTGTCTCAACCTGCCCCTGCATATCAGGGAGACCAACCATGTTTGGCTCACTCACAATTGCCTGACCTGGGTCAGGGGCATGCAATGGGATGTCAGAATGCTCTCTCCTAGCCACGCGCTGTACATAACGCTGCTCCCTTGTAAGGGTGGTCCCTGGAGGAAGGGGAATTTGTGACTTCCCCTGCATTCGCAACCCCTCTTGTACCTTCTGCATTTTTTCTACCTGGGATTGAGTTTCTACACCCCCCCTGGCCAGATTCTGCATATGCTCAAGCACCGACCACGAGTGCTGAGATGGTTCTGGGGTCCCAACAGTAGAATCCAGGCTGGTGGGGTTTCCTTGGTCATGTGCTGCTGTGGTCCCGTCTCCAGACTGATCCCCAGCACAAAGTCCAGAGGTCCCAGGAGCCCCAGTGGAAAGCGTCTCCACTCCATGGTCATCCTCCTCATCCCAGAACGTGGGTGGAGCAGCAGAGGGAATTGCTTGAGGCGTTGCCAGATTCTCACTGCCAAGGGGGGGTGATATCCTAGAATCATAGACAGACCCAGGCTGGACCTTTGATAGACCCACTCTCTCAGCCCCCCTCAAGTGCTCGATAAAGCTGACGTCCCTACTCTCCTTCCACACTCCATTCCCCACATACACACGATACGCTTTAGACTGGGGACAATAACCAGTAAACATCCCAGGGATGGTCTTGGGCCCAAAAACAGACCTTTGGCCACTGGGAATGTGCACATGGGCTACACAGCCAAACGTGCGCAGCACAGACACATCAGGTTTGACACCAAAGAATAATTCCATGGGGGTCAGGGACCTGCCTGAAGTAGGACCCACATTGTAGAGGAGGGTAGCTGTCTCAAGCGCCTCCTTCCAAAGGGAGGGGTCTGCTGCAGCATGGACCAACAGAGTCCTTGTTCGCTCCTTCAGGGTCCTATTCATCCTCTCCGCCACCCCATTCTGCTGAGGCGTGTAGGGCGCTGAGGACTCCATCTTAGTGCCCTGCTGAGCACAAAACTCTTTGAATTGCTGGTTCAGGAACTCTGAACCCCTGTCAGTCCTCACACACTTCACAACCGTGCCTCGTTGGGTCTGCCAAAAACGGAGCAGGTCTATCACAGCCTTTGGGATGCAATCCTTTGACTTCACAGGCAGGGAGGCAACTTGGTGTGAACTTTCATCCACTACAGTGACCCAATATCGTTCACCTGTGATGGCAGGAGGTGATATGGGACCCACAGTATCCACATGGACTCTATCGAGTGGGTGATGTGCAGGCCTGGAAGATACAGGGAAAGGAGGTCTGGAGTGTTTCCCTTGTATACACGATTCACAGTGCTTGGGGCACTCAGAGCAGGGAGCAAGGGAGATATTGATTCCTGTAACCAGATCTTCCTTGGAGAACCTCTGCATGCTGCTGGCACCAGGATGACCTAACCTAGCATGCCACAGAGATCTCTCGCTACACACGTGTCCTTTCCTAAGATGAGACGCCTCAGCCATGTGATCAATATGTCTGCAGCCAACTTGCTGCCCTCTGACAGGACTAACAAACTCCAAAAAAAACAGACCTCGTGCGCGGGTGATATCTCCACACCACCCTTCAGGTCCCTTCATGGCTGTGTAACCACCTGCAGTGTCAGTCAGGAACGATGCTCCATCCTGAATTGCACCAGTGACTGAAATGAGGTTGGTATGCGCAGAAGGAACACACTGCACATTGTGCAGCCAGAATACTTCGTGCCTTGCATTCACAAGGCATACAGACCCAGATGCAATGATTCCTCCCTTGGCGTCTGAGGTTGCCAAGTGCAGAGGAAGAGGCTGTCTATGCATAACTGGATTATGGAGCAATGAGAGATCATTGACTATATGCACAGAGGCACCACTATCTATTAACCAAGATGTGCTGCTAGCTCCATGCGAAGTTGGGGCAAGCACATTGAGAGAGATAAACATCGCCTCACCAGAAGGAGGGGGTGGAGGTGGTAAATGCCACCCCGGAAACGTGTGTTGACTTGTTGGATAGTTATATGCTGAAGGAGGTCCAGGGCTGGAAGCGGATGAAGGCGGGCCACCCCGGCCAGATCCATGGTCCCACCAGGCTTGAGGAGACGACTGTGGGCCTCCCTGGCCCCAGTAAGCTGCAGGCCCAACGCTTGCCGCTTGCATGTTTTGATGCAGAGCCTGCAGCTGCCTGAGCGGTCCGCAGTCAGTCATGAAGTGGCCCTTTGCCTTGCAGAAGTGGCATGTAAGCTCCTCTCTGGGCCTTCTTGCCCTGCCAGGTCCACGCCCCCTGCCACCAAAAGTAGTTGCAGAGGGGCCAGCGGGAGGCTGTTCGTTTGCTGGTAGTGCTGCTCCAACTCCCGGTACTGCTCCCACTCCTGGTGCAGCTCCAGCGCTTGATGACGCTCCAGCTACCCCCCAGAGGGACCAGCCACTGCTGCAGCTGCCATGGCCTGAGGTGTTCCCTCTGCAGGTGGGTCCTTGTACCCACGGCTGGCTGCGGCGCGCAGGATTCTTTGAATCAGCTCCAATGGCGGCTTGTCGGTTGCCATAACCTCCAGGGACTCGAGCCTCAGCACAGGAGGGAGGCCCTTCACCATCAGCTCCCCAACATTGTGGTCCAAGAGGATGAACGCGTTGTTTCTGAGACTTGTAGCCAGATCCATCATTCTGTAGAGGTAGACCTTGAGTGTCTCCCCTGTCTTGATGCCCTGCTCCATTTCCTTGTACCACTCAAGGTTGATGTCTTGGTTGCTCCCTCCAGTGTGACTGTTCTTCACCCACGCGATGAAGTCGAACGCTGCTTTGTGGCATGAGATCTGAGAATGCCAGATGACTGGAACTGACTGGATCAGCCACTGCTTGATGGCTGAGTTCTCCACCGACCCTGGCATTGGCCTCTCCAAAGCCGCTCTGACCCCCTTGGTGTTTGCGCACGCCTCCAAATTTTCATACCAAAATTCAAAATTGCGCCCTCCATCATCAAGCATGACAGTCATCTTTGGATTAGAGGTATTGGGGATGTAGGCTGCCTTGTCAATCTCTACCTTTGGTTCTGCAGTGGCTGATTGTGTCCCGGTCATAGACTGCCCTGGAGTGGCCCCACTGACTTCTCCAGGTTGAGACATTGCTGTTTCACTGCTACTGTCCTTTTCTTTGCCCCTTTTTGTCATACTATTGTCACTTCACCAGCCAAACTTACTCATAAACTTCTGGAATGCAGCAATACCCTACAATTCCCTCCATGTCATGGAAATTTACCAGCCAGTCTTGCACAGTAGTAGCAGATATGTTCCCCTCAGAAGTTTGCGCCGGAGTCCGGCCCGACTCACTCAGTGCTTCTAGACAACGTCTATGAATGATAAAGCACAGCTAAAACTTCAATTATGAATTTCCCAGAAAGGTAAACTGTGAGTAAGATAATGGTCCTGGTACACTCGAGTTCCCTTGCGCCGCTGCGCCATGCTCGAGCTCCTTTGTTGACGCTTACGTCTGACCCATCCGTAGACGACCTTCACTCCTGCTTTTACTTGGCTCAGCTGGAAGGGCGTGGGCCCATAACCTGTGAAAGGTTATGGGCAATCGGCTTTCCCTGTACAAAGCAGACAGGTCGTCAATAGACGAAGTTACTCCAGCTACAGTCCGTACAACTGTCTGCTGAGTGCCACACACAACTGTCGGACAAGACTAGCATCTGGTGATGCCCAGCATCTTTCACAACCAGTTACGTTACATCATTATCTTGTACACAAGCACCGATCAAGCAATCACTAGATAAGGCTCTAGACGGCTACGTTCAAGTACATGCCTATACTCCCTGAAGTCACTGTCCCTTATCTGTTTGAGTGACTACAGGGTACACTAAGCTTGTTCACTCTCACAATAGCAACAATGATACAACACACACTGCCGCACCGTACCTGTACAAAGCAGACAGGTCGTCAATAGACGAAGTTACTCCAGCTACAGTCCGTACGACTGTCTGCTGAGTGCCACACACAACTGTCGGACAAGACTAGCATCTGGTGATGCCCAGCATCTTTCACAACCAGTTGGTATTCACTCCGGTGGGGCAGCCTTAAGAGTTCATCCGACAAACGTGTGATCTAGATAGGATTGTACCTTATGTTCGAAAACGTCCAGAATCTGCCGTGTCTCAAGGTACCTTATGTTCTCAATGGACCCATATCCTAATAGTGCACACATGAAGATCACTTAAAGCACAAGGCATTCAATAATAATGTTCAGAACTCAACAAATATAGAGCATCGAACAGCCCGTCTCAACCTAGATGTCCACCCTTCATCATCATGCTGGTTAGTTATAACATGCAAAACACGGCGACTGAACGGGTTTGGTAACCCAGGAGGCCTGTCGCAAAGTGACAAAGAACTCCTATCGTATGCAAATGCTGGAGAGAGAAGCTTCCTTAAGGTAGCGCTCTTGGACCAGGCCGCAAGGGACGAGAAATTACTGTGGTCCATTTTGATGGACCAGTATGCTTGATATCATCGAATGTTTCACTTCAGTCTACCTAGGACCAGGCCTGGAGGTACAGCTCACCATAACCCAAACCCCTTCCATATCCGACACATTGGTAAATAGGGGTGAGGGGGGGCGGGGGGTGGAGGGGCTATCGTAAGCTCCTGTTCAAAGAGAGAAGTGAAATATATCAGTCTGATAAGGCCCCCGGTGCCGTGATAGTCACGTGTCGACACCATATTAACCTTGAACTACATACACTGAACTGGTCACCAGAGAAATTAGGGAATGAATCCATTACCTCCCCCCCCTCCCCCCCCCCCCCCGAGCCCCGCCTCTTTTGCCCGGTGCGCACACAATGCCCCCGCCTCCCTATTGGCCGCCTTGCCACATGGTTTCCTACTGTTCAGCGTTTCTTCCCAGCTCCACCTTCCGCTGCCTGTCTTCCATGTCTATACACATACACGTACCCTGATGATGATGATGATGATGCTGATGATGATGATGACGACGATGGTGATGATGATGATGATGATGATGATGCATATGCATATGCGCTTCTCTCCATATTCAGCCCAAAACAACAGATGGTAGTTCATCACACCCTTGCTTTCAGAAGTGATTCTGATGTTGAATAATGTCGTGATTTCAAGCAACAAGCAGGAGCATGATCGCCGATGGAGAAGTGAACGAATGCCATTTGGGAGGAATAGCACATGCCGGGACGCAGGTGTCGGCACGGGGTCAGCCAATCAGTTGCAGCCCTGACTCGGTCTATGGTGACTGGAAAGCGAGCGGGGTGCTTCCCTCAAGCCTTGCTGAATCGACTGCGATACTTTGTATGGAGGTCATGCTTATTAATCCGTGAGCATTGCACGTTTCTTTCTTGCCCGCGGTCTGAGATCGTTTGGATAAGCTCCCGTGAAAGGCTCGAATGAAGTCCATTACGGTGGCCCATCAGCTGTAAAGGCTTGCATAGTTGGTGGAGATCAAAGATACGCGTGGTGATCTTTGGAGTTTTGCTGCCCTCCACGGTAAAGAAATATGGCATGGCTTATGAATGTACACGTTCAATCGGTGAGGATCCGAGCACTCCAACTGTATATGATGGCGTGTCACCCCAGACTCTCATGGATACTAGTCAGACGGATAATTCATTAGCATTGGCCTCTCCAGTTCTCAAACGATTTTTACCCTGCACCGTCTAGCCCAATCAATCGCATGTCCTGTCGGAGGATGGCAAAGCTAGTCAATAAGAAGTCACCGTAGTTCTTTTCAGCAGAGGCACTTCCTGTATCGTTTTAGAGCTTTGTTTTGTGTGCATGCTGTGAGATCGAAGAGCGGCCATCTTAGAGCTCGTGTTAATCAGATTATAACTCGGTCAAGCAATGACATTCAGTTCACAGCACACACTATGCTTTGCGGTCACGGACTTTCAAAAAGGTCGATACCAAAGTACCACAAGCATTTTAGAGTTGGATACGAGACATCCCTTTGCTTCAGGTGATATCCCATGCAGGCTCCGCATCTGCCATCCAAACACTCAGCAGGGCTTCCACTGTGTTCTGTGAGCAGGCGATGCATCAAAATCTTCCTTCCCCCAAGTTTCACAAACAGATGAGAGGGAAGTCGATCCCCCGGGCAAGGCACATCTCAGAGCGTGCTGCAGGGCAGTGGGGTCCTCTGCGCATGCCCACCATCTCCGCGGACGTGTTGAAGTGCAAGCCATTCACCAGCCTTACCAAGACTGACTGTCGGCGGCTGAGCATTGTGCGGGCCCAACGCGATTAGGGTTGAGGGGTTAGGGTTTTAAAACCTGCAGCACAAAGACTGACTGTCGGAGTCTTAGCACAGTGCGGTCCGAGCGAGATAAGGGTCGAGGGGTTTAGGGTTTGAGGCCCACGCACAAAACACAGTGCGGCCCCAGATATGCACGCACATGTCCCGAGCCTCAGCTCAATACGAATTTGGCTGTGGCATGTGGCCCCCCATCCTCGTTTTTGCTGTTGAATGGTTCACTGCATTGCGCGCTTCTCTCTTGTGTGGCCCCCACTCCCCTTGAAGGAACCTATGCTCATCTTGAGGGCCCCACACTCTCCTTGAAGGGCCTCACACTCTCCTTAAAGGGCCCCACACTCTTCTTGAAGGGCCCCGTACTCTCCTTAAAGGGCCCCACACCCTTCTTGGAGGGCCCCACACTCTTCTTGGAGGGTCACACTCTGGTCTTGGAAGGGCCACACTCTGTTCTTGGAGGCCCCACACTCGCTTCTCAGAAGGGTCACTCTGTTCTTGGAGGCCCCACACTCTGCTCTTTGAGGGGCCCTCTCTCTTCTTGGAGGGGCCACACGCTTCTCTGTGTCAACTGCGTCTCGCACAGCTGGTCGGCTAATCTATGTGCTTAGTTTCCCTCTCCCCCCCCCTCTCCGCAACCCACACCTGCTTGCGGTACATGCATGTCTAGAAGTCTACCGCCCCCCCCCCTCTCCCTCCCTCCCTCTGTCTCTCTCTCCCTATCTCTCCCTCCCTCCCTCCCTCCCTCCTTCCCTCCCTCCAACCCCCCTCTCTCTCTCCTCTCTCTCTCTCTCTCTCTCTCTCTCTCTCTCTCTCTCTCTCTCTCTCTCTCTCTCTCTCTCTCTCTCTCTCTCTCTCTCTCTCTCTCTCTCTCTCTCCCCCCCCCTCTCTCTCTCTGTTTCGCGCGCACGCACACGCGCGCGAGCGCACACACACATACACAGAGAGAGAGAGGGGGAGGGGACAGAATGAGAGGGACCCAGGTGTGCACACAACGACAGAGAGGACAAAGGAGCAGCAGCTCAATGTCACATTGATTCTGGAGGGCTCAATACAGTCCCACGGGACCGTGTCACGCACCCTGGGGTCTGCCCATGCTGTACAGGGCTGCCCACAGGTCTTGCTTGCACACCTGGGCCTGGAGCCCGCAAGGTACTGCAGGTACAGTCTCCAAACGGTGTTGCGGGACCGTGTTATTCACCTGCAGGGGTGTGGGTGCCGTTTTCCTGCAGGACTGCCTACAGGTGCTGCTCAAGCACCTGGGCCTGGAGCCCTCACCATACCGCACGTACTGTGCAGACAGGCTGTACAATCACATCCAGCAAATGGCTCCGCAGCCAGCCGAGGCAGTGGATCACAGTCCCAACGGTACCGCCTGGGACGCCAGCATTGCAGAGGCGTTCCTTGAAGTGAACATCCTGGCCTTTCCCGCGCCGCCCCCGTCTCCCGCATCCGGTCCCGAGGGCAAGTTGGGGGAGCGTGACGTGCGTCTTCTCCTGGAAGCGGCGGGGTGGGGCGTAGGGGTGCAGAGGGACGGGAAAGTCACGCTGGTACCGTCTGCGGGTACCGCCGACACCCGCGCGGACTCCCGCGGGCTGGGTGCTGGGGCAGAGAGCGTCGTCGTCGGGACGGGCTCGGGCGCTGTGAAGCTGGAGGTCGCCGGGAGGGGGGAGGGGCGCGGGAGAAGGGCTCCCGCCGGGGGAACCGGCTCCGGGGAGCCCGCTGCCGACGACGAGCCCTCCGGGGGATCCCCTCAGCCTGCGGAAAAGGTGAAAGCCGGTGGTCGGTCGAGGAAGGGCTCCCCTGGTGTCCCCAAGAAGACGGAGGCTGAGCTGGAGGGAACCGACGAGGGGCCCGTCGGGGGACCAGGCCCTCGGGACGATCCGTTGTTGAGCCAGAAAAGCGTGAGGAAGGGAAGAACGGAAATTTCGCGGATGGAGGAAGAGGAACCTGGGGAGGCTGGACAGGTTGGGGTTCATGAGGAGGCCGAGGGACCGCTCGGTGGGGCGCGGGAGCGGTCCCGCGGTCCCGAGGAGGGCTCCCCTGTAGGAAAAGCTGGGAGGAAGCCCAGAAGGAAGGAGACCCCAAGGGAGATTGGCCCAACGTCGATTGGCGACTTCGGTCATGGGGAGCTGGTTCCTTTCAACAGCCTCGAAGCAGAAGTCGATGTAGAAGCTGCTGCGGAAGAAGGCGCCAGTGGGACTTCTGAAAAGTCCAAAAGGAAGGTCCCGACGGTCCCTCAGACTCCCTCAAGTACTGTGGAATCCTCGGAGACCTCGAGCAGAGCCGAATCACCAAAAAGTCCTGGAGGGCCTCCTGCGGAGACCCTGGAGGGAGCGGAATTGGTGAGGGCCCTGAGGGAGGAGGAATCGTCGAATGCCCCACCAGGTGACGGTTTTGGAGGGCACCGGGAGATGGGCCCCGGCAGGGCCGTGCCGGCTGGGGAGGCTCCCGCACGGGGTACCCAGCGGCGCCGCTCGAGCGGGGGGCGCGCCCTGGAGCGCGACCGGCGGGAAGCTGGTGTGGAGAAGCGGGTCGCGGCGGTGTCCCTTGCTGCGGGATTGGTCACCGTGGGCGCCGAAGAGTTTGCTACTGAGCTGGCAGATGTCGCCACCGAGTTGGACCCGCGAGCCCTCACTGTGGACGACTTTCTGGAGCTTCCTAGGGTGATCCATTTTCCCTTTTTTTTCCTATTTCTTTTTACTCGTCCGTTTTAAATCCCCCCCTCCTCCCCACCCCCCCCCCTCTCTCTCTCTCTCTCTCTCTCTCTCTCTCTCTCTCTCTCTCTCTCTCTCTCTCTCTCTCTCTCTCTCTCTCTCTCTCTCTCTCTCTCTCTCTCTCTCTCTCTCTCTCTCCCTCCCTCCCTCCTTCCCCCTCCTATCTATTACTCCCTCGCTCCCTCCCCCTCTCCCTCCCCGTCTCTCCTCTCTGTTTCTCGCATGTAGGCGCGTGCCGGCACACACACACACACACACACACACACACACACACACACACACACACACACACACACACACATACACATCTCATGCACGCCCACGCAGTCACGCATGAACACGCGCACTCGCACGAGTGTCCAGACTAACAGACGCTTTTCATAAGGGGCACGAAAATCTGTTACAACAAACAGATACATAGGGGAGCAGTTCGTTTTGCAGTGTGTCCAATATTCAAATCTTCGAATTTTCAAATGGTTTTAAGGAGTGCAGGAGTCTCTCGAGGAAGGTTTGAAGGTGCGGGGCTTGTGGCGATCAAAACTGAGCAAGGCGAGGATGGCAGAGCTTATGCACGAGGCCTTCATGGCTGAGCAAGATGAGATCGAGTCAGAGGGCAGTGAAGAGCATCTGGAACTGCTGATGGAAGCTGAGAACCCATCCGTGTCGCGCGGTGCTGGGTACTCCCCCCCCCCCCCCCCCCCTTCTTCTCGCACTTGGCTCATACACAAAGTTTACACCTTTTGTGGCCAATTCATAACACTTGTGCGCGTGCTTCTGTACTGTGCACGCTACTGTGCTACTCTGTGTGTGTGTGTGTGTGTGTGTGTGTGTGTGTGTGTGTGTGTGTGTGTGTGTGTGTGTGTGTGTGTGCGTGCGTGTGTTTGGGCGGGTGTAAACGGCGCGCGCGAGCGAATGGAAGCACCCACGTGCACACACACACACACACACACACACACACACACACACACACACACACACACAAACACACACACACACATACACACACACAAACCCACCCACCCACCCACCCGACCCCCTCCCTCAATCCCCCACACAGACACCCACACACCGACACACACACACACACACACATACACACACACACACACACACACACACACACACACACACACACCCACACAAACACAAACCCACCCACCCACCCAACCCCCTCCCTCAAGCCCCCACACACACATGCACACACACAGACACACACACACACACACACACACACACACACATACACACACACACATACACACACGCACACACACACACACACTCACACCCACACACACACGCCCCAACATTCATCTTGGCTGCACTTAATTTCTTTCCTCAGTGCACTGCGAGCCTGTTTAGGCAATCAACGGTGCCAGTTTGGAGGCTCCCGCAGGCTGGTGTGGCCTGATGAGGAAATGGCCGACCCGGGGCAAGCGCGTGAAGCTTTTGCCGGCAGAATGCCAGGGGAGAGGGGACGGCAGAAGTCGCTGGACGAGCGGGGCCAGCAGGATTCCCGCAGGCTTGGCGAGGAAGTGGATGTGGAAGATGATGAAGAGTGGGAGTTTGAAGAGGCTTACTACATGAAGAATGCTGAAGGAGAGTATGTACACGACCTGGATTACTACAACGACTACGATGACGCACCCGACACAGACCAGGAGGAGGAAGAGGCCCAGGAAGGGGAGCGAGAACAGATGGAACCTCAGCTGGAAGGCCAGCCCCGCCGCCCCAAAGGACTCCTCCAGCCTGCAATCGTGTGGGTGAGTCCCGCAAACAGATGTCCCGTGTCTGGCAAAAGCGTGGCAAAACCGTGGCACAACCCATGTTGTGAGAAGAATTCTTCCAGACATCGAGTGACGTGAAAAGAACGTCCCAGATGCAGATGACGGGGAAAGAATTTGTCCAGACATTTACGGAAAAAAAACGCGCAAGACGCGGATGATGTGGAAAGAATTCTCCCTGACATGCAGGACGTGAAAAAGAACGCGCAATGGACCGTGGATGAGGTGGTTGGGGGAGGCGGGGCTGCAGGACGAGGAGGGGAATGTTGTGCAGGGCCAGTTCTGGAATCCGGACTCGGACGCTGAGCGACTGGAAGACATCGGGACTCCCGCAGCCCGCCGCGCATTTGAGGACATGTCCGACCACCTGCATGTGCGTGGGGGCTTGCGGTTTAGGACCTGACTGACCACCTGCATGTGCGTGGGGGCTTGCGATTTAGGACCTGTCCAACCACCTGCATGTGTGTGGGGGCTTGCGGTTTAGGACCTGTCCAACCACATGCATGTGCGTGGGGGCTTGCGGTTTGGGACCTGTCCGACCACCTGCATGTGCGTAGGGGCTTGGGGCTTAGGGAGCCGTAGAAACCGGATGTGTTGTGAAAACC